>SPJY01038240.1:0-10622 GCA_005191435.1 Raddia distichophylla | reverse complement strand
TCCTAACGAAACAAAATACGTCATATAAAAAGAAATGGAGGGAGTATTAGCTTCGCACTGATGATTCAAACTAATTCAAGCACGGTAAGGGTAATGATCCATTATCTTTCCCATACAGCCATACGTGATAGCACTGATAGTAGCTAGCAAGTACAAGAATAGGGGTGGAAACGAGCCGGGCCGGGCCGGGCTCGAGCTCGGCCCGGTCAGGCCCGTATTTGGACGGGCCGGGCCTGGCTCGGCTCGACCGTCGAGCGAGCTTCGAAAGGTGGCTCCGCCCGAGCCATTGTTGGCCCGCGAGCCAGCCCGTCGGCTCGGCGAGCCGGCCGACCAGCAGCACTGCAGCAGGCAGCACGTAGCAGCTAGCAGCCTAGCACCTAGTAGGCAGCAACAGCAGGGAGCACGCCCGTGCAGGGAGGGAGCGCACCGGTCGCCGGAGGTCCGGACCGGGAGCCCGTAGCCGGAGGTGGAGAGCCTCAGAGCAGTGCCGGGAGGGCGGCGCGGCGGGGATCGGAGCCGCGCCCGCGTAGCCGCGCAGGGAGGGAGCGCGCCGGCTGCCGGAGGCCCGGAGCCCGTAGAGGCGTAGACGGAGGTGGAGAGGCGCGCTCACCACCGCCGGCCCGCCGGCCGCCGCGCCTTGCCCCCTTGCCTCGTTGCCCGCCGACGCCGCCGCCCGCCTCGGCCTAGCCCTAGGTCTCTCCATGACCGAGAGTCGCGAGACACTGAGAGCCAGAGGCGTGAGACGGTGAGAGACTGAGTCACTCTGACTGCTGGGCTGGTGGCTGTTGGAGTGTTGGGCCGTGCCGCCGTGGGCTGTGGCCTGTGGCCTGTGTAGCTTTGTTGGGCCTGATCCTTGTCAACCCTAGGATTATATAACTTGTTTATTGCCATTTCATTGATTAGTTAATCGTTAAATGCTTAGCCCTGCCATTTATTGCTTGTAGTCGTCACTGTTAGGGTGCCAAAAATCGAAAACAATCGCCGATTAATCGCCGATTCCCATGTAATCGGTAGCTGCACGCCGCGATTTCTGTCTGGTCGGCCCATTAGTCGGCGGGCCGACTAATCGGGTCAAAAATCACGTTTGACCGATTAGTTGGCCCGACTAAGCATGAAAACCCAGCCCAAAAGGCAAAAAAAATCCCCCACTAGCCCAGCACAACAGTGCTTAGTCCGTGGCCTCCCGTCGCACTTGCCCAGGCGCCCAGCTCTAGGGTTTGAAGGGGACGAGCGGCTGCCGGCGTGGATCTCCGGCCGCCGCCGGCGACCTATCGCTTCCTCGAGCTGAAGGTTAGCCCAATATTTCCCCATTGCCGCCTCTCTCCCCCATGCGCCTCTATCCTGTACTCCTGTGCGCCGGACTGCCGCTCGCCGCCTTCCTCCCCCGGTGCGTAGGCGGCTCAATAGGAGCCCCCTCTGCCGGCGCTGCCTTCCCAATGGGCTCACCAGCTCGCCGCTGTGGCTGATAAGCCGTGGTGGCTGGTCTCCGTATTTCATTCATCTGGATTTCTACATATGGTTCCTTTGCTAGAAAAGGGTTAAGCTCTGTGCTATGATATCAAGCCATATTGGAATTAAAAACATGTGCTCCGTGATATGTTAGTTTTTCTGATTTTGTATGAAAATGCTCTGTATATCAAATTATCAACTATCAAGCATGGATTTGAACTGAGCACTTCCAGTCACTTTGTAGATTTTAGATTCTTGGAGAGCTTTTGCTGTACAATTAATGATCATGTCGTCGAACAACTTTGTGGTTGTGCCATCATGAGCATTTTAGTTTATCTATTTATGTGACAACAATGTAGTGACATATTGCCATATTTATGTAGTATGTTTATCTTGGACTATTACTCGTTTAGTCGTTTTAGGTCACAAATCCACCGATTAATGTCCACCGACTAATTTCGATTAATCCCCGACTAATCCAATTAATCCCTAGTCCGCACCTCGCCGCCCGACTAGCGACTAGCGTCTGATTTAAAGACAGTTGATACTGTCATGTTTGATAAAATGGGACTATTGGGATACAATAATTATTGTTATAATGGGAAATTATTTCCGGAAAACCCTAGTTTGGGTGGATGGTTGTATGGATTAGTGCAGTACGCACGAGACTCGGGCCCAGTGTGGGAACCACCCAAATCATTTAGGACCGAGTCCTTGATGTAGATAAACTAAGTTCAACAATGCGACCACGAGTGCTGGTATGGACAGGCCCTGGTTGAGTACCCTTCAAACTCTTAGTTTGGGCATCTCACTTGGTGGAATAGGCAGCGTAGAATCCGTAGCACACGGTGTCGCGCAGAATCCGTGGTTAACGGAATTGATCCGTGGATAACGGAAAACCGCTCAGAGTCGAGCAAAATTTTGACAGTGCCCGTAGAACACGGTGCCACAGAATTGAGTGCAGAATCCGTGGACAACAGTGTCGCACATATTTGAACCTATTGGCGCAAGAGGGGGCCGCTGGCAACTGAGTACCAGTCCAGAGGTGGAATCCTTAGCGGTGATGCCTGAGCTAGAAGTGAGTTGGTTAAAGACCTTGCGATGGTTTACTTTGTAAATTACCTCTCGTGGGTAAAGCGTGCGCCTCTGCAGAGTGTAGAACTGTCTAGACAGCCGTGCCCACGGTCAAGGGCAGGCGACGAGGCGCTGCTTCATGGTAGTATTTTCTCATTTTGTTTTCGAAATGGCGCTTTAAAAGAAAACCACGACAGAACGTCGTGAGTCTTGTTTTGGTCCTTCGCAGCAGGACGCTGTGAAGTGATTGAGTTAGCATGACAGGTAGCTAGTCATGAGATTTGCATGGCGGCTAGCCCTGAGATTATGATTTTGACATGGCAGATAGCCCTGAGACTTTGATTGATTTGGCGGTTAGCCCTGATATTGGATTTCTATGGCAGATAGCCATATGATCATTGGATGGACATGGCAGGTAGCCATGAGTTGCCCGTGCTGGGTTAAAACCGGTGGGTAGCCGGAGTTTCAAAAGAAAGATATTTGTTTTAACTCTTCTTAACTCTTTTTCACATTTTCAAAGATATAGAAAGATTTATAAAGTTGGCTTTCCGCAAATGAAACCCTAATCCCTCCTTTGCTAAAGCCCTCATTTGCATATGTCAATTTGGCTTGCGAGTATTTGCACATATACTCACCCTTTCGTTCACTCGCGGGGCTGCTCATTCCAATGAGCAGGTTCGGAGTCTCAGAGTTACTATCCGGACGACGTTGAGCCTGAAGACGATGGCTTCGCCGATGGTGTTCAGGACGTGGATTTCTCCGACGCCTAGGATCGCTACTACAGCCTTGCCTGTGGGAGTGTTGGAGTTCTCTTTTGGTTATACTATGTACCCATGCTCCCGCAGTTGTATGGCTTCCGTGCCAGTCTTTTGTATTAAGAGCCCTAATGGCTGCACTCTGATGTAATATTAAATGTTTTATTAAGAATGGTTATGACCCAAGTTCTGGAAATCTGTGTGTACTAGATACTGATCCAGGGACTAGTACAGTAAGACACAGAAGGGACTTGACTCGTTCAGGCAGGTCCCGACAGCAGGTGGGCGGCCAGGCCCAAGGCGCCAGGCGACCAGGATGCGTGGCTCGCTGGCGAGCAGGTGGGCGGCCAGGCCCCAGGCGCTAGGCGACCAGGACGCATGGCGGCCCGACGAGCAGGCAGACGGGTGCCCTCACATGTGGAACGGAGGGCGCATGGGCCCCGCTGTTAAGGAAGCTTTGTTCCTAAGGATCCCTCCGGAGTGCACCAACTCCAGACCATTTAATGCGACGGAACAGGCCTGACGGGGTGCGTGGGGGCATCTGACGGCATGATTGCCCCATCTCACTCGTGGCATCAGCTACACTGTAGCCACGTTGATCACACGAACTGCACTGCAGCAGTGAAGCGGCTTGGGATAGGTGGGCTATTGTGTCCCAACCCACTTGTCCCTCTGTCAGAATGTAGGCAAGTGGGACGACGGCGTGGACTAAGGGACCGGGAGGAATGATGATGGATACAGTGACCGAAACAATAAATGTATTTTCCTTTCCCTTTACCTAAGACATCATGCGAGTATATAAGGGTTGGGGATGCATCTCTAAGAGGAGACCCTCGGTTTAACCATAGTAGATACATCCAGTAAGAACTCAAGAAGGACTAGGGTTGTTACCCCACTCTAGGGGCATAAACTTGGGTAATCTGGTTGTGTTCTTGAGCGCTCTTGTCATGTCCATCCGCGTGAGAAGAAAGAGAGGTGATCTAACTACGCAAACCTCCACTGCCGAACAACCGGATTAGTCCCCAGAGAAACCTTTCGGCTGAAACATGCCGACACTTGTGATACGTGGAATGTTATGCCGCTACTATCTATGTGAATCAATACATATGGTTGCTATTATCCATGTATGTGAAATGGTATGGTTACAATCTAGATATTTTGGTTGCTTTGTGTGTTACTATGTGAAATGCATTATCAGGGGTAGTGTGATAGTTGTAGAGCCATGTTAGTTTGCAGTATGAAAGTTTTAGTTTTTAGTGTCAGCTTGTTCTTCACTCAGGATCTATTAGCACATTGGTCAGGACATTGGTTTGAAATAAGATGTTTTGTATGCCTGTTAGCCGGTTTGTGGTATGAATTGGTAGCGATATTCAGGGATTGTATTATGTTCTGCTGATGTCGTCTGACCTCCCCCAGTGGGCCCAAGTGTGTTGCCCCAGGCTTAGATCCTAGGAAGGCCTAGGTTGCCCGGCTCACGGGTGACCGGGCTCTATCTCCCTTGCTCGAGCTATTTTTAGTTCAAAGGCCCAAGAGTCTCTGGTTATTTTTAACCTGGGACGTTATGCTTTATATGACCTAGCCCATCTAGATCTAGGCTTTAGATATGGTAACATTATGTGCTGGATGTGTGATGTTTTCTAATCCATATGACCCGCAAGTTTCTATGTATGGCACAAGTCCATCCGAAGACCTAGCTTAGCGTCCAAGACAAGCACATCTGTATATAGAAGAATTAAGATCATCTTGGAGTATTAGTCGAAGCCATATTCGGCAGGGACTTTGCCATGTAACCGACTTAGCCGTAGATAGCCGCCATGCTAGACACTATAAATATCCCTTGTATCGAGCCTTGTAACACAACACAACCAACACAATCCATGCAATCCCAGAACTCGCAACACAACATATCCCAATACCTGAGATCTCATATCTAGATGCATATCTACACACCTAGCAAGATCATCATCTCGTAGCCCCATAGCTTGGTCTTGAGATATATCCCAATGCCTCTCCTAGAGCTTGGATCATGATCTTTCTTATACTTAATTTATCATCAACATTGTTAAGAAGGCTATATGTACGTCTATTACCTCCTCCGCGAGGGGCTCGGACGAGGATAAAAAATTATCTGTATCATGTATTTCCAGGTTGTCATCCCGAATGCAAAGCCTCTCTGAAGAAGGGTTCGGTTCTCCATAATCAACCAAATAAGCTCTACGAGGGGCTCGATTCTTCACATCAACAACATTCTTCTTCCTCAAATCTGGCGAGCTCCTATGATGCTTACCGGAGCTAGCCACATAGCTTGTCGGATAGGAAGTGGATCAAGGGAGGAGAGAGAGAGAGAGAGAGAGAGAGAGAGAGAGAGAGAGAGAGAGAGAGAGAGAGAGAGGATAAGATAAGATGAGTGTGTGGTTGGGAACTTTAGATGTAGGGCTATGCAGTGTAAATGGGTGTCTGATTGGGCCTGACACCTAGTCCGTAGAAATTCCGATAGGACAACCTTGAGTTATCATTGCTGGTTTGGGAATCAACAGTACAATTAATTCTAATCTAGTAGTGACCAGGTGTTTTGTAGTAGTGTATGTGTACATAATTACATAGACATGGTCTGATCTTAGCTAGGTGCCCATAGTGTATCCAATCCCTTAAAAAAAACATGGCCATCCATCTCAAGTACTAAACTAAAGTGTCATGCTTGTGAATTATGAGTGTCGTGTATATTAATTATGGAAAAAGATTATTTTTTATCTCCGAACCATAGCATTTCGTTCATTTTAGTTAGTGAACTCCAAAACCATGCTAAACCATTTGTCAAATTATTAAAACTTCCTTGACAGAGTCATTGTCAGCTTTGACTGATCAAACCATGATGGTTTGATTGATTGTTATGTGTGGTACGTTATACATAAAGTTTTTTCACAAAATGCAAATTAACTACATATTTGAGTTTCATACCTATCTCATAGTTTTTTCACATAAAGCTTTTAAACTCTACACAATTGTTTAGAGTTTGTGCTATTTTTATGATTAATAAAAATGCTAAAAATGGTTAAAATTAATACAACAAGGTAATAATATAGAAACTATTTCTGTACTTAGTAACTTAAATATACGTTTTGTTTGGTTTCTTCAAACCAACTTTGATCGGTAAAGCCAGTATGGACTCAGTCAAATGGATATTTGTATCTGACTTAACAAGAGAACTGACTTAACCAGGTTTTGAAGTTTATAAATTAAAATGGGTCAAATATATGCCAAAGTTTATGAACTAGATCGGTGCTTTTCTTCATTATATGATCAAGCAACCACATGAACGATTATGGCCCTCTTTGATTCGCGGTACGTTTTGTTTGGTCTCGTCAAACCACCTTTGATGGGTAAAACCAGTATGGACTCAGTCAAATGGATATTTGTATCTGGCTTAACAATTGGAGAACTGACTTAACCAGTTTTTGAAGTTTATAAATTAAAATGGGTCAAATATATGTCACAGTTTATGAACTAGATCGGTGCTTTTCTTCATTATATGATCAAGCAACAACTTGAATAATTATATATGGAAATTGCGCCTGCATGGAAGGTCCACATTGCCAGATCGACCTTATATGTAATCACAAATGGCACTGCCCACACATCAATCATTCAAGCCCCGGCGTAGAGATGGGCCGGGAGCTTGGGCTCCACGACGGCCTCAAGCGGGAACTTACGAGGCGTGGACAGCCCGAAGATCTCCTCCATGGTCAGCTCCTCCTTCGCCACGCCGTCCGGGAGCCTCCAGTTGAAGCCGTGCAGGAGGTTGGCGAGGCTCACCTGAATCACCTTCAGCCCAAGGCTGTAGCCGAGGCACATCCGCCGGCCGGAGCCGAACGGCAGCAGCTCGTAGTCCTGCCCCTTCACGTCGATCTTGCTCCCTAGGAACCTCTCCGGCGTGAACTCCTCCGGCGCGTCCCACAGCGCCGGGTCGCGGCCGATGGACCAGACGCTGACGAGCACGCGCGTGCCGGCGGGGATGTCGTAGCCGCCGACGGACGTGTGTTGGCGCGACATGCGGGGCGCCAGCAATGGCGCCACCGGGTGCAGCCGCATCGTCTCCTTCACGATGGCGTCCACGTAGGGGAGCTGCGCCATGTCCTTCTCCGTGACCCAGCGCCCGCGGCCGACGACGCCGTCCAGCTCCTCGGTCCCCTTGGCGAAAATCTCGGGCTTCTTCAGGAGCTCCGAGATCGCCCACTCGACGGTGACCGCCGAGCTCTCTGTGCCGCCGGCGATGAGATCCTGCACATGCAACGTTGCACTGATTGTAATCACATGGGAGGATACAGTCGGGTGGTAAGTGATCGATCGTGTATGTTATCCTATGTATATTTCTCAAATACGAGTAAGGACAGCTGTACCTAGTGAATATATTTGCGGAGACTAAATTTATATTTTTGAGTAAAATATGATGTGGGATATTTAAATTAATTTTAGTTAAGAAAAATATAAATGCTAATGTCAAAATGACGATATATTACATTTCAATCGTAATATCAGAATTAATATATATAAAAAATAAGTTGCATGCGGAAAAGTTGACAACAATACAAGAGAATGTATGTGGCTAAATGGACCTGGTGCCCAATGGGTTGAAGCCACTAACACACTATATGGGCTACTCTGAAAGGCCGATACAGATATTCTTAGATGGATATTATCTAAAAATTATCTAGATATTATCTAACAGATATCCGAATCCAAGACCCTTTATCTATATATGATCCATATTCAAATAATTTTTTAAATATTTAAATCAATATCCGAGATGATTCAATCGTTTCGGTATAAAAGGTCTGGATACCATTTTCACCCCCCACACTTGCGGTGCGCACGTTTCCAGTGGGCTGTGGGGCTGCAAGCCAGCACACATGCGATGCGGCCAGGAATAGACCCACACGGTACAGCAGGTTGCAGTGGCTTGATGGAGCCGTTGGGGAATAAAATAGAAAATGTCTACTTTATCCTCAACTATCATCAAAGTTTTTTCCATTAACTTTAAATTCGGAAGATCAACTTCCATGTATCAATTCTATATAACAAAGGACCTAACCAGCCGATAGCTGGTAAGGCCACGTCTCCGCCTTCCGGTGCCTCCATGTGCGGCTTCCCGACGCCGCCACATCATCCGAGTAGCCGTGGCCGTTGGATCGCGAAACGATAATTAAATCTAGCTGTTCATCTATAATCTATATAACAAAGGACCTAACTAGCCGGTAGCTAGTTAGGCCACGTCTCTGCTTCCGGTGCCTCCACGTGCGGCTTCCCCACGCCGCCACGTCATCCGAGTAGCCGTAGCCGTTGGATCGTGAAATGGTAATTAAATCTAGCCGTTCATCTATAATTATATATATAAGGATTTCTTTCAAAAAAATCTCAACAAGGCAGCGCTCTTGCTTGGTTGGTCTTCCGCCTTATACTCCGGCTAGGTGGGCACGATTCGAATCCCAGGCCTTCCCAGTCGATGCCCATTTTCTTGGTTTTTCCCTTCCCTCTTCTACCTTCCCTTTCCTAGTCTTCTTCTCTGCAGATGGCACCAAGTGCGTGTGGTTCAGTTGGTTCACCTCAACCCGCCACCACCTGTAGGTGGTGTATTTGAATCCCACCTCCCCATCTTTTTTTCCTGGGTTCGTTCTTTAGATTTCTTGGTTCTACCTTCCCTTTCCCTTTTCTAGTGTTCTTCTCCCAAGAGGGCATCAAGTGCATTTAGCTCAGTTGGTTCACCTCATGCCATGCTTGCCTCTGGGTGGTGGTTCAAATCCCACCTCCCTGGGTTTTTCCTGTAGATTTAAAAAAGGGTCCTAATAGGTTCGTAAGCATTTTCATTTTTAAAAAAATGCAGAAAAAAAACAAAATGGTCGTTCTACCTTTTTATGGCCAACAAAAAAAACTAGGACAAATATCATTTTCATTTTAAAAAAAATGCAGAAAAAAACAAAATGGGTCACAATATCATGGAGGGCCCATAAAAAAGTTAGCTATTTCTAATAATTATAGGTTTAGTTCAGAAATAAATTAAGAAATAATCTATTTTTCCTTTCGTTCATCCTTTTTATGGCCAACAAAAAAACTAGGACAAATATTTACCTTTTTATGGCCATAAAAAAAACTAGGACAATTTTTTACAGATTAATTTAAGAAATAACATATTCTTTCCTTTCGTTCTACCTTTTTATGGCCAACTAAGAAAATCCTTTAATTGCCAAAACTTTAAAAATAAAACCATAGTTTCATGGTGGGGTCATAAAAATATTTAGGAATTAAAATAAAAAACACAAGAAAAGTTCCAAAATATGGAACCTCAACCATAGTTTCATGGTAAGGGCCTATAAAAGGATCTAGATGTTAGAGATAAATAAGTTTCAGTAAAAATAAATTAAAAATAATGAAAATGAAAGAAATTTTGTTGTGAGTATATAAAATATTTATCCATTTCTAAAAAATTTTGGATTCATTGAAAAAGTTAGCAAATTCTTTATTACATTGCTCTACCTGTTGGCCTTTTGGTGAGCATTAAATACTTTTCTAAGCACGATAAGCATATAATACTTATGTATAGTTTATGGTTTTGAGTAAAACAAAAAAGATTGAAGGGTTTTGTATATAAACCCTAAACCGTATAGTACTTTTGAATTACAAAATAAGAAACACTAAACCACTCATTTTAACTTTTGTACTTAACTTAAAAAGTTCTTCAGAACCAGAACATTATAGAATTGAACCGTAAATTCATCCTACGGTTTGATGAAAAGATTTAAATATTACACAAAAAAGCTAATAATTAATTAATAAATAATGGGGAAGAAGGATAAAAAAGACTTTTTAAAAATATAATTATAGTTTAAATTCAGCGGTCCATGGAATAAAAAATGAAAAACAAGGCTTAAAATTATGTAACCATAATTGCAGGGTAAGGGTCCATCAAAATATTTAGGCGTTAAAAATAAATGGGTTTCACAGAATTGATTGCATTATTCTACACTTCCAAATTTTTCTGTTTTTTCAAAATTTTAGACTCTGCACTTTAATTGGCTACTGATTTGAACCTGATCGAAATAGAGCGTTAGGTATTTGTTTAGGCTAATTCTTTATCACTGAGACCAATTGGATGGCGCCATGGGCGTGTTTACCGTGCTAGTTATTAATATAAGACAAAATACCCCATCACCCAAATTCACGCTGGTTTTGGATGGTGTGCCATCCTAGTGACCGTAGTTTATGGTTTTCTAGAAAATACATTCAAGAAAATCTAATAAATTCCTTAAAAACGAATTAAAATAACTTACAAAATCAGAAATATGTGTATAT
>SPJY01038202.1:0-10747 GCA_005191435.1 Raddia distichophylla | reverse complement strand
TACTTTGCTCCGTTAAGTGAGTATTCGAGTATTCCTGGTCAGTTTTTTATACAGTGGATGATTTTACCCTCAGTGTATGCACCGTGGCCTTTGGAGTTAAAAAAAAAAGAGCAAAGCTCTACTGCTCTAGCGCCGTGGCTTCTTGGCTTGTGGGCTCTGGCGTGCGAGCAGCGAATACGAGGCGGCGGCGGCTGCCGGGGGCGAGCGGCGGCGGCTGCTGGGGGCGAGGGAGCAGCGGCGCCTGCACGAGGTTGGAGGCGGCTGCCGGGGGCCGGGGCGACGTCCGTGGAGGCCAGGGCGACGTCATTGCTGAGCGCTGCCGAGGAGGGGCAGGGGCGGCGCACCGGCCGCCCTGGCGCGTGGAGGAGAAGGGGCCGCACCGTCGGCCGCGTAGGGAGCAGAGGCAGGGCGGGCCGTCGCCGCGGGCGTTTGGAGGAGAAGGGGGGCGGAGGCGCCGCCACCGGGCAGCCGTGACGAGGAGAAGAAGAGGGCCGAGCGCCCCGGCTGGGAGGAGGCGCAAGTCCTTCTCCTCCTCCTGAGTTGGCGGCCAAACTGAAGGTGATGTCTCCTCTCCAATCCCTCCCTAGATCTAAATGAGGTGATGCCTCCTCTACAAGCACTTACTAGATCCGAATGTTGTGATGACCGGGTTATATGGAAGTGGCCCATGTTCATTACTTTGATGAGAGTTTAAAAGTATGGCCAGAAGTTAAGACAGAGCAAGAATTTTTGTCAATGTTTGAAAAACATGATGAGACTAAATTTGTGCTCATGGCAATTGTTTATTGTGATCCCTCGAAACCATATGAAGGCATTCCTGGGTGGACTAGCGATCCAACTAACACCCAATATGAACATGTGGATAGTCAGCCTATGGAGTCTAATTACCTAGCAAACCCATTACCAGAGAATGAATTTGTGGGCATTGATGAGGAGGGGGAGTACCTACAAAAGGAACCATTGCCGGTTGAGGTCCATGTTCCAGAAGGGCATTCTGATTCAGATTCAGATTCAGATTCAGATTATGAGTTTCAGGTTGAGGAGGAGGAGGAGGAGGAGTTAATAGATAAAGACTTTTTAGCAGGTCATGCAGATTATGATAAAGCAGACCCTCCAATGATTGTGGGCACCATATATCGCAGTGCACAAGATTTTAAGTTGGCACTAGCTCAACATGCTATAAAACATGAGTTCTCATACAACATTGAGAAGAGTGATACAGGCAGGTTTAGGGCCTATTGCTCGAGAAAAGTAGATGATGGTTGCCTCTGGAGGATACATGCTTCGACAATAAAGGACGGGGAAACTTTCAAGGTGAGGATGAACCCTTTTGAGCATACCTGCTGTAGCACAAGAAGGAACAAGAAGGTGAAGAATGCATCCAAAAATTGGATATGTGCCCAGGTGAAAGACTGACTAACTGAGGATCCCACTTTGGACCACCAAAGAGGAAGAGGAAAACAAGCAAAGCATCGACCAACTCTAGCATTGTTCCTTGTGATGTTGAAGGACCGCAAACCTCTATGACTTTTCCACCAAGGTTGGCCTACACTTGTTACTTGAAACCAGTTTTTTAGGCTCTTATCTACTTGAAACCAGTTTTTTAGGCTCTATCTACTTGAAACCAGCAAAGCTCTATCATCTAAATATCTTTTTTTTTTGTCTATAACCAAAGCATTGACCCTACAAGTATTACAAAGGAAAAAGGTCACACACCAAGTTCTGGAAGATCTATAAGGTAAAATGTAACTTCATATATCCTGCGCTATTTCTGAACTTTTCTAAAACACTAATCACAACACATGCTTAGGTGTAGGTCAGCAAGCGGCTCAAATCAACCTGGCACTAGCTCAACTCAGCTTGAGGCCCTTCAAATTGAGTATCTTGTGTCAAGTTCAACCACACATCTCACTCACCAATTAAATGCTCCTACGACGGCAGCTGCAACCAAACCAACAAGCAAGGAAAAAGAGCAAGGAAAAAGCTAAGGTGACGGCAAAGCCTAAAGGTAATACAAAGAAGCGACAGATTGCGGTGCCACATGACAGCCCTGCAATGGGCACAAGAAGCAAACAACTTGATCCTGCTAGCCCTGCAATAGGCACTAGAAGCAAGAGAAGGCTTAGCATGTGATGTATTATCATGCTTGATGTGTGTTTGATTTTATGTTTGATACAATGTAGCATGTGATGTATTAGCATGTATTATCATGCAATGTGTTATGTTTGATGTGCAGTACTCTTTGATGTGTTGCTGAGCTTGAACTTACATGACAACCCATACTTCATGTGATGTATTAACATGTATTATCATGCCATGTTTCATGTTGTATGGTGATGTATTACCATGTTAAATGTGTGGTTATTTATGGTGAACTTTAGACTTTCAAATGAATTTTTGAAACTATATGTAATTTAAATGAAATCATGTTAAATGTTGATGAATGTAAATATAATTGTGTTCAATTCTATCAAATTGAAATGAAATCCTATCAAATACAATTATTGTAAAAGGTTTAAACGTTCAGACAAAATTCAGTGGATCTGTCCAAATCAAATAATGGCAAAAAGGTAATTTCTAGAGAATTAAAAGGAGATGGTTATGCTGAAAATGAGGCACTTAACAGCAGCTAACAGCAAGACTAACGGAGTGGTAAATTAGACATGGAAATTAAACTGGATGGCAAATAAGGAAGGCAAACTTTTTTAGTGGCAAATAAGGAAATGCGAAGTTCGGGAATGGCAAATAAGGAATTATCTCTCATAGATTTGATGACACATATCTTATGTTAACATCTAATGACCATTAACACTGAATACGTTGTCTTCTACTAGGTGCCCAACTGCCCATAAAGTTTGATGTACGAAGGGTGTAAATATAGGCCTTGTTTTTTGAGCCGAAAGCCCGAAACTAGCTAAAAATTATAATATGAAAGGTGCGACCCTGCATAGGAGAGTCTAAAAAACTAATAAAAAATTATTTTAGAAACTCTGACAAGAATAAATTAAAATCCCACAAAAATAACTACAAAGTACTATATCATTTGGCATGTATAAAAATGATAAATTTCTAGCGATAGATTTTAATTTTAATTTAAGTTGTAAAGAACAAGGCCATAGATAGAGAGAATTTCTTGTTTGCTCGAAAAAGTTAGCCTAATACACAATTTACCATCATTTTTTTGAACTTCATTATTTGCCCTTATTCTGTTAACTTTATTCCTTATTTGCTCCTTCCATCAACCCTATTAGATTTAACTGTTAAAAAGCTCCACTAATGCTCAAAATACCCCTTTCATAATTTCTGGATTTAAAACTTTGAAGCATTTTATAACCTACGTTTTAACTCTAAATTGAGTAATCCAAATTTCTAGATTTATGTAAAATCATGTTCTACTTGTTAAAATTTCATATTTTTTTTCCTATTTTTTACCTTTTTATCTCCTTTTTTCGTGAGACATGGCAAGTGCCATTATTTTTTAAAATAAAAGTATATTACAAAAATATTAAAATCCACTTTCAAATTTAAGAACACATATTTTTAAATCCATATGATATTTCTCACAATTTTACGATTTCCTACTATTTTTGTGCCATTTTCTACTTTGTAACGTATTAAAATGATAGAAATTCATTCAAGCTAGGATTTAAATTCAAATATCAAAGTATCAAAAATCACTAGAATTCAGAAACTCTAATCGAAATTGGTGAAAAACATCAAAGCTTTCGGGTAGGCTTCGCTTGGGCCAAACTTGGGCCGAATCCCAGCCCAGCTCACCTCTCTCAGCTCACCATCTCCCTCTCAGCTCGCTGTAGCTCGCCTCTATCCTCTGCCCGAGTCAGCACCGCTTTGCCCCTATGCTCCACCTCACCGAAGGGGGCCCTACAGCCGAGCTAGGAAGGAGCAAGCCGGTTCCTACACGTAGACGCCACCGCTTAAGCCCTCGTGCGCTGGCATCGCTAGGTCCCGCCTCCGCCGCCCCCGAGCGGGTATATAAACCCTAGCTTAGCGATATTTCTCGGTTTCTTTCGATTGCGCCACTACTTAGTCTCCATTACTCGTCCAGCATGTTCGCAAGGTCGCCTTGAGCTCGCTGCTCAACGCACAGGTTGCCGGAGTCGCTGTGTCGGCCGGAATAGCTCGCCGTAGTTGCGCCTGTCATTTCGGTCGCTGACGAATTCTTCGACTACGGTACGTTATTTCCCGATTCCTTTCGGCTATAGCATCCTTATCCTCTCGCGGTCATTTCCCCTCAACCAATTTGGCCATTGCGTAGCCGGAGCTGCCTCGCCGTCGTTGCCCTGCTCGGAACCGGTTCGGGGTCGCTCGTCGCCAAGCCGTTCCAGAGCCGCTCCGTCCTCGCTAAGGTCACGGTAAGCATGTTCATGCCCTCCCGGTGCTAATGCATTCGTCAATTTAGTCGAAACCATATGCTTTGGCCGTCGCCTTGCTTGACCGAGCCACTCCGCCGCCGCCGACAATGTCGCCGCCGTGTTTGAGCACCGCTGACCATGCCATAGGTACCAATAGGACCGCGTCATCGAGCTGAAACCATAGATAGCATGCACGCGTGGTGAGATACCTTGTAGCGCCGGCGAGCCAAGGTTTAGCCGTGCGGTTCGCGCGCCGTCGCGAGGAAGACGACGATGACGTCATCAATGACGCCATCGGTCTACTGTTCCCCTCAAGCCAAGCCACTGACCGGTGGATCCCACGCGTCAGCCTCTCTCTCTCTCTATTTCGCTGTGTTCCCCTTGTCCGAGTCGCTGGCAGGTGGGTCCACGGTCCCGCGTGTCGGGTTAAGTGGAGACGCCCCGCCGGAATACGCCTCCGACGTCGGCGCCTCCTGGGCGCACTACGTCGCGGTTGGGCCGAAGGCCAAATGGGCCGACCCGGCCGGCGCGCAGTGCTGCGATGCTGGGCTAATCTGCCCGCACGCGCCGCGCACAGTACTGGTTTCGGCCCAGTACTGTTCCAAGAGAATTTACAGAAGATTAATCATATAAGAAATCCCAGAAATGCATTTCTAATTATTAAAAATAACAGATAACCTAGGAAAATTCCTAGAAAATTCTAGAAAATAATAAAAGAACTCCATGCCCTGGGAAAATTGTGAAATTAGAATTTGGTCCGTAGAAGAGGCTCTTAATATATTAAAGAAGACTTGAATGTAGATAATTTCACTTTTCTCGAATAAGAAATATATAAATACCAACTTAGGGGTATTTTGGGTAATTTTGATCCTATCGACCCCAGACCCTTAGCTTAGTATTTCCGTTCGCGACCAACATCTAGCCCTACATCTGCATTCATAATCTATTTAGAGTATTCCATAATTCGTGGTTACTGTTCTCAGCAGAGGATCAAGTACCAGAGGGGGAATATCTTGAGGATAGTCGCTTTCAGTCATTTGATCCTCAAGGCGAGTTAACACTATAGCTCATATTTATTCCCAGTTTTCCTAAAAATATCTGGTTTTAAATATATAAAGTGCATGCCTGCTATGATTTGATAACGCCTATTCGTTAATCATGATAATATCATGCCCTATCCTTGATTAATATATGTTTGATTACATGATTCCTTGTTATCATGATTGATTGGCTGTCCAAATAAAATATAAAACATTTAGACTTTCTAGTCTGAAATAAAAACTGCTTAGACATGCTTAGGTCTACTGATTTAATCGGGTAACCAATCCCGCACTGGTAAGCCAAAACTTACCGATGGACACGATACATTACATACCTTGATCATGATGGGCTTTGTGTTGCATGATTGAATTGCTGTTGTGGGGTGTATTGTCTGGGGTATGTGGAAACTTGGTCGGTTTTGGTCGGTCGTTTGGGTAAGTCCAAGTGTGTGGTGTGGTGTGGTCGATGACCGGGGAAGAAGTGTTTGGCAGAGTGCCGAAACTGCCGTAGGAATTGTTTAGCGTTTGGCAGAGTACCGAAACTGCCGTAGGAATTGTTTAGCGTTTGGTAGAGTGCCGAAACTGCCGTAGGAATTGTTTAGGGATTGTTTAGCGTTTGGCAGAGTGCCGAAACTACCGTAGGGATTGTTTAGCGTTTGGCAGAGTGCCGAAACTGCCGTTGGGATTGTTTAGCGTTTGGCAGAGTGTCGAAACTGCCATAGGGATTGTTATAGTTATTTGTTTGGCAGAGTGCTGAAACTGCCGGGTGTAAGAAGTGGTTGGGCTGTGGGCAAGGGTGTCTGTGTGGCATAAGAGGGACGCCTGTGTGGCGACGATGATGTCTGGGTGGCAAGGGCTATGATTTGATAAACATTGATATACTCTTTCCTCGACATCTTTTTTGGAGATGTCCTTTCGAAAATGGCTAGGTATAGGATTTTATATATGTTTATTTCGAAAACTGGCATTTCTGCAAATAAAGTAACCAAACCTCTACCATAAAGCTTTATCACTATTATGCATTAAGGACGGTGTTAACTTGCTAGTGCAGTTTGATTGCGCACTAACCCTCGCACACACTCACTCTTTTAGATTACCAAGACCCAGATGATGGAGATTACGCTTGCCATGAGGAAGGCGATCCTGCCTTCGATGTCCCAGACCAGCATTAAGCTCTCTTACAGTCCGAAAGTTGTGTCGGTGTAATAAATACCGGGGTACAAAGAGTCCTGAGAAGATCAAGCGGGCCCCACGCGTCAGGCGGGCGAGCAAGGCCCCAGCGCGTGGGCGAGCCCCTCAGGGCGCCGAGCGAGGGCCCCACACGACAGGCGGGCGATCAGACCCCAGCGTGTGGGCGGGCCCTACGGCGTATCAAGAGGGCCCCACGCGCCAGGAGGGTGCGTGGGCGAGCCCCCTCTGAAGGCGAGGCGAGGGCCCCACGCGCCAGGAGGGTGCGTGGGCGAGCCCCCTCTGAAGACCAGGCGAGGGCCCCACGCGTCAGGTGGGGCCCGCGCAGCAGGGAACATCCCGAAAAGAGTCTTCCGGTCGAAGGCTCCCCCTGCTGCGAAGGACGAGCGCATTTAATGAGACATCACGCGCGGATAGACAGCTAAGGACATGATTACCGCTACAGTGACCCCTGCCAGTCTGAGCGGCTGTCACTGTAGCGCAGAAGAATTGACCGGCAGAGAGAAGGTTTGCTTGAGGAGGCCGCCCGCGTCAGGAGGAGCAGACAGGGCCCCACCCGCAGACTCACCGGTGCGACTGTGCGGGTCAGAGGCCACTTGCGAAGCACGCGAGGGCGGCGTCGCGCGGTAGGCAGCGGCACGTTTTCGTCTCTTCTGTCGTGTCTTGTTACTGTACCAAGGGTACTGTACTGCCTACCCCCCTCGGCTCTCTCCGCCAGCCCAAAGCTTGTATAAAAGGGGAGGAGAAAGAGGGAAGGGGGTACGGGCACTAGCATCCGTGCATTCAAAACATCCTGTAAACACATTCCATTCAACCACAACCAAAGAGCTAAGGCTCAGCAGGAGTAGGACTGTTACCCGCGAGGGGGTCCGAACCTGGGTAATCCCCGTGTGTTGCTCCTTGCTGCGTCCAGCGCTCAATCGAACTGAGCTCGGTCGATCGACTAGCTACACAAAAATCTGACCAGGGGTGTGATCCGCAGTGGTTGAGCGGTGAGCACGCCGTCAAGTTGCATGCTTAGTTTAGGATTATCACTGATGTCATAGCGCAGCTTCCGCCTTAATGGCAATTCATTTGCTGTAATATAAACTGTTGTCAGTTTAGAATTACAAGTGTGGTATATGCCCTTGGCACTACCCTTTTGTTGTAATAAAGCTCTTATGTTATTGTATGTGATGATCCAGCTAAGTGATGTGTGCACTAGTATACTGTTCTAGGGACTAGTGCTGTTCCACAGGACGGGTTTCAAAAGTAAGCAGATTTGAGGCCCCGTCAATAACGTATTAAAATGATAGAGGCAAAGAGGACATTTCATAGCCGATTAACGGTAAAGGGGAAAATAAATAAGAAGTTTAACGAAAAATAGGCAAATAATAAAGTTCAAAGAAATTACGGTAAATTATGGATTAAACTAACTTTTAGGGGCAAATAAGGAATTCTCTCTAATAGATACCGCTTTTGACTAGAAAAGGGCAGAGCAGAGTAGCATTAGAGCAGTGACGTTGACATAGTGCATGTTGTCATAGGTGGATGCATATCTTTTTTATTAGAGCAGTGACGTCGACATAAATATCAAATTGTATCAAAGGATATCTTTTGATATACACGAAGCTCGAGGAACATATGTTATTATTGAACGTGCTTTAAGAGTCATGTTCAGCATCCATTCCCCACTCACATGCTCTTTTTAAAAAAAAAATACTAAATTTCATACTACTAACATAAGTATCAAAATATTTTTATACTACTAGATATCAACTTAAAAGACATTATTCAATGTATTATAGAAATTGTTATCAATAAAAAATAAAAGTATAAAAGTAATTTTTTTACCTCAAACATTTTGTAGAGATCATCTTAGAAATGTCTTCTAACATTTCTAGATGCAAAATCATCAATGATGGCCTCAATATTAATGTCATCCAATAATTTCTTCTCAATACATAAAGTTTCTAGACCGTTTAACCTTTTTTCAGACATGTAGACCTCAAATAGTTCTTCAATAATTTGAATTTTGAAAAGTTTCTTTCAGCTGATGCCACAGTTACCGGCACAGTAAATAACATCCGATAGCAAACATAAATATTAGGATAACAGTCCACTTCCCTGACAAACTCAAAAATCTCCATAGTATACATGGGTCTATCTCCATCTGGCAAGGTCATTTGTAGTATTCTAAACTCAAAAATCGGCCGAAGGCATCGCAGCGCCGGGGGTGGGGCCCCTAGGCTTGGGGGCCCGGGTCCCCCCCCCCCCCCCCAAGCTAGGCACGGCCCTGAATAGACTATGTCAGGAAGCTTTATGTTGCCACAATTTGTCCATTGATATTTCATTCAGAGGAGCATTGCTTGTTACTGTCAGCAGTGGAAGCAGGGTTTAGAGCATGCCAGGCAATTTGATCTTGCAATCGGTAAGAAAAGACATAATCAATTTAAGTAACCAATTGGATTTGTAATAAATTAAACCTAAAACACAAAGAAATCGATTCAAGCAAGGGTAAAGGGTAACAAAACTATCGGCTATAACCACAACTAGATTTCTCTCTTTTACCGAGAGGTAAAATACTATCGACCATTAAGAAATAATATAGGCTATGTATATAGCCAAGTGTAAACCGTTGGTAACTTCCCCTCGGCTACCCATGGTCGACCATTCATGAGATTACCAACGATACCCATGGTTATTAGCTTAACTAGGGTTTTTGTGGCACTTAGTAAACATACGGGTGAGGGATTTTTTCACACCATCAGGTATAGAAACCCTCAGTTATTTTTCGCAAGAAAAGGCATGATTTTTGGTGAAAAATAATTGCATACCTCGGGCCTACCTCATAACTCGTATTCACCACAATCTTGTATGTTGGCCAACTTTTCTCTTCAAATTAGAAATGAGTGATATAAATTTGAACTCACAACCTCTAAGACATTAGCTCTCCCACCTATCCAACCCAATTCAACTATCTTCTTGTATTAAGTAAGATAAATAGTCCTTTTAACCATTTCTTTCATAGTATTTTACCAATTATTTATGCAAATCGATGGCTTCAAATAAAAATTGTTGTCAACTGCAAAGTTGTAGATCTCAGTGAGAGGTACATTTTTTATATAGAGATCTCTATTTAAATTTTACAATAGCGGAGTATTTGATTTGTACCCATAACAATGCTATACCCTGTCAGTGAATATTTACAATAGCCGAGTGTTAGTTTTGTGCCCACGTTAATGATCAATCAGTATTGTTTACAATGGCTTGAGGGTTTACCTTGCACTCAACGTAAATGTTGTACCCCATCGGTGATTTCTTACAATGATCGAGGGTTTTTCCATCAACCGTCAATCAGTGGTAAGCCCCATCGGTAAATTTTTTAATGGCCAACCATTTTCGTTCTACCTTCGGAAAGAAGATCTACCCTTGGCCACCTTAAGTTTTTTCGATGGTCTGTTGGCCATTGCCTCTCACGCTCAGTAAATGTTAGATCTCTAATTAGATCAGATCTAAATCAATATACTACTCTCTAGTCCCTCCATCCGTCAAAGATCTACTCCCTCCGTCTAGCAAAGATCTACGCAGGCTGTTTGGTTACCTGTATCTTGTCTAGTCAGGCTGAGTTGGTGCAGCTAGCTGGTGTTTGGATGCCTGAACAAGAGCTGGAGCCAGGCCCGCATCATGCAAATTCACTATTCTAGCCGGGCTCCGCTCGAACGCAGAAAATGGGCGTACGAGGGCATGCAGGCTCGCTGCTGCTTCGTGTTTCCCGCAGAGGCCCACTTCCAGCCACTGAAGGTAAGGAGCGCTGCGCCCTGCCACGTACATGTAAGTATTTTCTCTTTTCTTTTTTTCTTTGTCTTTTGATTAACACATCCGATTACCAAACCGATTTCAAAAATGGATTCCTGACATTTTTTCGAACAAAACTAGATCACTCTTACTATATAAATTTTAAATATTTTAAATTCAAATTTTGCAGCTTCTAAAAACTCAACCAAAAACCATCTCTGTATCTTCTCAGCCTGACTGGCTCATACGAGCCAGGCTCATCCAATTCATGCAAACAAACAGCCCCGTAGAAGGTTTGGCATGGAGACCAAGGCATGATGAAAACTCAGCATACTCTAAGGGCATGTACAACGCTAATTAATGCGCCGT
>SPJY01038174.1:0-10149 GCA_005191435.1 Raddia distichophylla | reverse complement strand
GGTCCAGAAAATCGACTGAAATTTATAAAAAAACAAGCGACTGTGCAATAGACAGTCCAAAAAATTATAGCTTGCTTAATACGTACTACGGCATACGACATACTGACATACGTACATAGATTTCTTGCCGTGTTTGTATTGGTTTGAATTTTTTGCCTTTGTTCAATGTTTCTAGAGATGTGTATCAGTGTATGCGCTGCAAATGTCAAATTAGCTAGGCCTTTTGACAATAACCATGCATATTAGCATATATTTCTTGTTCACTTAATGGATAAGGACTATCCGATATTATATATATGAGCGCAAATGGACATGCGTGCGAAAATTAATATTTTTTTTCTCCAGTTTTTCTAAACAAGCATGCATCACTGGCTTGGTTGTACATTGCGCTACGGAGCAAGTACACTGATATAAAAGGGAAAATATTCGGTGCAAAAGATTTTTCAGTGCACAAGTGCAAACGACAGATCTTGTCCATTGGATCTCATCTCAGTGGTCAAGCTAAAACACACAAACATGGGAAACAATCACCATGTTTTGCGCAATTGCATTAGTGGGAGAGAGTAGCTCCATCTCATTGTATCTAGACTGTCCAAGTTGGATCTAAAGAACTATGATGAGGTTTTGCACTTGTGCACTGAAAAAACTTTTGCACCAAATATTTTCCCGATATAAAATCAATAAACCTCTAATCTCCTCACGGCCTCTCTTGCAAGCACCGCAAGAATCCAACTTAATTTCGTAGATCCAAAACCATCGAAAATAAGGGTAGAGTGATGAATTTAACATAATTTCGTCAGTTTGTCAGAAAAATAGAACACTAAATTTGAGAAGAAAACTAAATGTGTTTCGTCGGGTTGCCGATGAAATTCAGGCTCGTAGGTTTATACGTACGGGCTAACGAAACTAGGTATCATGGCCCCTGCGCGCCAGATGGGAGGCTATGGCATATAATTTTGTCGGCTGGGGGAACCGTATGTCCACGTGTCTCCGAGGTGGCATGTGTAATTTCGTTGGCTTTGGCTGACAAAATTACTGGAGCACCTGGCCACCAGGCTGCACATTCAGTAATTTTGTCGATTAGGAATGGATGAAAATATGTAACTTTTTCTACAAAAAATAATAAGACAAAATTGCATTGTGGCTCTCTAAACTTAGAGCAAATCTCACTTAGCCCCTAAACTTGAAATTTACTTTCTCGTTCCCCAGAATTTGTCTCCATTTGTACAGTTGCCTCAAAACCGTTAGGACTATGGTCAAACATTGAGTTGGCGCCCATGTGGCAGTCAAGTGTTGATGTGGTCGTTAAATATTGAAGTGGTTAGCCACGTATGCAATTCAAACAAGTCCACTTCATCATCTTCTTCATCATTCCCCCCAGAATCTCTCTATATGGCCGGCGCTCCACCCTCTCTCCATGGCGGTTGGTGAAGAGTTTCCGCGAGTTTCTCCCTGCCATCGCCACCACCGCAAACTCGTCAACGCCGCTGCCATGGGCCCCCCTCTGCTCAGCCTGAAGAGGGCGGCCGCTTAGAGCCCGAAGTCCTTGCTAGCTCGGAGCCCAGAGCCCAAAGCCCTAGCCAGCGCCGAAGCCTAGAGCCCGAAACCATTGCCGTCAACGTTGTCGTCGCGCGTTCAATGACCCCAACCCCACCGCCTCTTCCTCGACTCCGGGAACCCCAACACTACCTGCATTCGTTGGCCTCGTCCGCTCCTCCCACCACCACTCCACATCCAGTCGCGTCGGATGGAGCCCACCACGCCACTGGCGCCACCGCGCTGCCTCCCCGCCAGCTTCCCACGAATGAATATTACTTCTCCTCCAGAATCTGTAGCGTTGTGGGGAGGTCCAGATCTGGCAGTAGGGCGTCGTGCTGGACGGTGTCGAGGGGAGGAGAAGTTGCACGAGAAGGTCGAGTTCCCGCCGCCGCACAGCCATGCTCGGGAAAATCGACCTCCCGCCACTGCGTTGCCATACTTGTGGAGGTCAAGATTGTGCCACCACACCATGGAGAGGAGGAGCTTAGGAAGGATGGGGTAGGCCGTGTCGGGGTGATGTGGGCGCACACCGGGCGTGTGTGTGTGAGAGAGAGACATGACACGAAGAGGGAGAGGGGAGGAAGAAGATGATGACATGGCGGCACCTCATCCACGATCACATATGTGGATGCTTAGGTGGTAAGTCAAGTCGGCGATTAACAGCCACCTCAGCATTTAATAGCCATATGGATAGCCACATTAGCTTTTGGCAGTTGTGGGCCAACCGTGCAAACAGAGACAGGTTTATAGGGTCGAGAAAGTAAATTTTAAGTTCCAAGAGTTATGTAAGATTTTCTGCAAGTTCAGAAAACAACCGTGCACTTTTCTCAAATAACAAATATACCACAATTCACAATAATTCACAAAAAAAACTAAGTTGAAAATTTTGTGGTTTTTTTATTCGGCCGACAAATTCATGGGTCGATGAAAAAATATTGTTTTCCTGTAGGTCGTATATTGGAGATTTACATACCCACTTAGTATTTTACTCCATTGCTGAACTTTGGACACTATCACCAATGTCTTCTAATGGTTTGTCGCCACCGTCGTCGCATGCATGCTCGCCCAAGGCCCTATAGCCGAGAGAGAATGATAGGAGAAATGGTGAGAGAGGAGAACGAGATAGACCAAGAAAGATAATGCTGGTGTTGCAAGCTGTCTCGACTGCTTGAGTCTGACCGTTGAGAATAAGTGGTCTCTCTTGATCGCGTAGGTTTAACCGTCGAAATCTTCGGTGGCCCTCGAGATCTCCTTTATGTAATGAGTGGATATATATATAGTTAGAAGCACTCTGCATCGATATGTAATCCTAAGTGCCGAACGGGAGGCAAAGACTCCATTCCTCGGACTGTCATTGCTTCTCCGGTTCTCCTCCCTTAATTAGCGTGCGTAGAAAGGCTAGTGTGCACCCCAGAGCACGGATCTCTCCGTGCTCCCAACGCGTTTTTGAAATCCAAGATGCCTAACAACTGATCCGAACTGTTGATCTTATTCGTCTCACTAAAATGTAGCCAGTGACCAAAACAAATAGGAAACAAATAGTAAATAAAATCAAAAAAATACGAAACTTGGTCACTGTCTACATTTCAGTGAGACAAACAAGTAAATAAATAGTTTTTTCTATTTGATTTTCTCATTTTTGTATCTATTTCATATGGACTCCAAAATGCATGGAACAAATTTAATAATTCATCTAAAATCCTAATTAACTCATTTTAAATACTTTTTTTTCATTAGCCAAATTGTTTCAACAGTTTATACAGATTGTTTCCAATAGGCTACACTAATTGTTTCGCAGGCTAGACATATTGTTTCAATAGAAAAAATTAATTGTTGCACTTGGCTAGACATATCATTCCAGTAGGCTAAACTAATTGTTTCAACAGGTCAAAAATATTGTTCTAATAGGCTAAATCAATTGTTTCAACAGACTAGATAAATTGTTCCAACAGGATAAACTAATTGTTTCAACATGCCAAACATATTGTTCCAACAGGCTGTACAAATTATTTCATCAGGCTAGGTAAATTGTTTCAATAGGCTAAACTAGTTGTTTCAGTAAGCTATATATATTGTTCCAATAGGCTAAACCAATTGTTTTAGCATGCTATATATATTGTTCCAATAGGCTAAACCAACTGTTTCACTTGGTTATACGTCCACTAGGCAAAAGTAATTGTTTCAGCAGGCTAGCCATATTGCTTCAACAGGCTAAACTAATTGTTCCATTAGGATAACAAATTGTTCAGTAACTTTTTTATAGCAACATTGGTTTTGTTTTGTTCGTAAAAATGCGAGGAACGCAGCGGTGCAAATGGTTCGTGCATTGGAGCAACCAATCAAAATCTATGGCCGTTGAAAGCGAAAACTGAAGGGAATCTTTTCGCTGACGTCATCACCGATGTCATTGCATGCAAATATATGGCTTTTGCGTTTGGACAGGGAGCTTTGGCAAGCACGCGCGAACTGGGCCGAGGCAGCATTCGACGCGCGCGTCGGACGTCCGACCCCAAGTCCGCGCCTATTATTAAAGTACTTTTGGAAACAAATCTACACACGTCTCAAATATAAATGTTATTCACACCTCAAATTTTAAAAGTTTGACCGACACACATCTCAAACGTCAAATATTTATAACCAGAGGAAGTGACTAGCACCTCAAAAAGTAGAAAATGGTACGGAAGTAATTACATGAGTATGTTTTGTGATAGTTATGGATCAAGCTCCTTGAATAACTGTGATTGGCGCTAAGAGATGCTGTTAGGCGCGTAAAACGGCCCTAACGATTAATTAATATGATATAGTAAGAATTACCTCATTTAGTGACAAACACCAGTTGTTTGAAGCACGTGTAAGTCAAAATTCAAAATCTTTATCTGCTATATATTTATGTTATGACTACTTAGATGGAGAACATGAAGAGGCTATTTTTTACAATAATGTAATTTGAGCGAATTTTATGAATAAAGTATATTACTAACTATTGTCGGATGTATGTATCAGAGAGAGATATATTTGTGATTAGAGTATCTGTCAGCAGTGACAGTTGATCTATCGATTCCATGCCTGCAAGGCAAGGACTACATTTTAGATCGGAACATACGGCGACAGCTCAAAGGTACTTTACCACGTGTTAGCCTACTAGTCTCTCGTTCGCAAGGGAAGGTGAATGAATGGCTTGGTAGAGATATGGAACAGGTTAGCAGGGGACACGCCCACCCGCCGAAATATATGCGAGGCCGAGATGATTGGCCGCGCGTCTTACCGAAATATATGCGAGGCCGAGATGATTACCGTTTCCGAGCGCTCCGCCGCCACCGGCCACCGCGCAACCGATTTTAATTAGGCCGTTAGATCATGTCGAGCCCGCAGGCTGCACAGGAACAGCCGCGAGAGATGCCGTGCGTGCGTGCGTGCAGATGTGACCGCAAGTGCTGCGCGTTCGTTTCGTACGTACGTGTGCTCCCCGCGCTAGCTACCATGGCCAGCGACGTCGGCATCCTCGCCTCGCCGACGACCGTGCGCGCCGCGCGCGGCTAGCTCCTCCTAGGGATGGCAATAGTACCCATAGATTCGGCCGGGTACCCGCGGGCCGGGTACCCAACCCGATGGATACGGGTATAAGTGCCATTTCATACCCATGGGTATCCGGGTACGGGTACCCGAAATTATCGGGTATGAGTATGGGTATTGTTTTGTATCCATGGGTACCCAATGGATACCCAAAATAATTATAAATTAATTAATTATACTTCATATATTTTAGTATTTAGTAGTTGTTACTTCAAATCTTCAAATTTTAAAATTACTTGTGTGCTTATATATCTTAATGTCAGCAAAACATCATATGTTTAAGTGAAAATATACTTTGTTGTTGAATAGGTCGTATCGGTATCGAATTTGTAATAGTATAAATAGGACCTTAGGTATCGAGAATAGACACGTCTTATACACAAACACAACTACTTTCTCGAATCTGATCGACTTCGTCGAAAGGCTTCAAATCGCAGGTAGAGCTATCTCGATGGTATAATCGATTCTCTTCTTGTAACTCGTATGCATGGCTGTATCATCTTGATCTCATGTATACAAAGCATGCTAAACTGTCTCGGTATTTACCGATCTTTAATGTGTTCTCGCATATTGCACTGTCTCGATTTAATCGATCTGTTATATGTGTTTATCTTGCAATGCCGATTGTCAAGTATCTTATATGCTTTTCTTGAATCTGATACATGCGACTGCCTCGTTCAATCGATCTTGCGTGTGCTTTGTTTAGGATTTTGCATGTATAGATGTTTGCCGATTAGTATTGTATCTATATTAGTCTTAAATCTTTAAACCGATCTATTGGCTTACATCTCGTTTTAGATTTGAATACTGTCTTGGCCTGACCAATCTATTCAATCTATTCCTTGGTTTGATCCGATATATTGATAAGAAGGTTTAATGCTAATATCATATAAAAATACCAAAAAGAAGTAAGATTTGTAATTGAATATTTTTATTAAAATACCAAAAAGAAGTATAAGGTTTGCAATTGAAAGAATATTTACATTTAGTTGCTCTATCAGGCCGATAGATCCTGTAATCGAGTTCTTTTAAGCCGATTACGAATAACCTGATCTGGCTATATTAAAAAGCCGATTAGGGCTATATGATTGATGATTTTCTCCTTGTCAATTTACAGGTCAAATTGACTGGCACGCTTGGTCTTTGGTTGCGACACAATCACAGAATTGACGCTTCCACGCGTGTGTTCACAGAAATCAACTTTTTGTGTCAACACCGTGCCAATGGCTTCCACGTTGAGACCACTGAAGAAAATGGCAAAGAATTTTTGTGCATTGTGAAGCACGACGGATGTGAGAAAAGAATTTATGAAAAATTCCCTTCATTTGAAACTTGGCTATACCACACTAGAATTAAAGGACCTGACACCTACACTTCTCTGAAAACTTCTTTTAAAAGTGCTGAACTCTTCTCTCTATGGCATAGTAGACTAGGCCATCCGAGTCTGACCATAATGAGAAAAGTAGTTAACAACTCTCAGGGCCATGGAATTAGTGTAAAGAATTTCCCAAATCACGAAGATTTTGTATGCAATGCCTGTGCCACTGGAAAACTAATCACTAGGCCCTCGACCATGAAGGTGCAAGATGAAATACCTGCGTTTCTTGAGCGCATTCAAGGGGATATTTGCTGTCCCATACAACCCCTTTCTGGCCCATTCAGATATTTTATGGTGCTCATAGATGCCTCCTCGAAGTGGTCTAATGTGAGTTTACTCTCCACCCGAAACCAAGCATTTGCAAAATTGATCTTGCAGATCATAAGAATAAAGAATACTTTCCCTGATCATCGTGTGCAGTCCATCAGAATAGACAATGCCGGCTAATTTACTTCTAAGGCATTCGATGGTTATTGCACGACATCTATAATTAAAGTAGAGCACTCAGTGCCACATGTCCATACCCAGAACGGACTAGCAGAAGCACTAATTAAAAAAATTAAATTTATTGCACGACGCTCTTGCTGGGTTATAATCTACCGAATACGTATTGGGGAAACGCAGTCCTACACGCAGCAGCATTATTGAATTTTAGACCATCATCTTACAATATCCAATCACCTATGCAATTCGTACAAGGGGTCACACCAAAAATTTCCCATTTAAAAAAATTTGGATGCTTGGTGTATGTAGCGATACCACCACCACATCGAACGTCTATGGGGCCCCACCAAAACAGGGGATATACGTTGGTTATGAGACTGCGTCCATAATCAGGTACCTTAAACCCCAGACGGGTAATTTGCATACCGCTCGCTTCACTGATTACATCTTTGATGAGGATAATTTCCCGTCATTAGGGGGAGATAAAGAACCCTTACCAGAAGAATGCCAGGAAATAACGTGGCAAGCAATAGGCATTCCCGGGCATGATCCCCGTACGGCAGCAGCAAATGAAGAGGTTCGAAAGATCCTCGATTTGCATACCTTAGCAAATGAAGTGCCATATCATTTTTGTGATTCTCGAGGTGTGATAAAGTCACATGTGCCAGCGCGCAATGCACCAGAGAGGGTTGAAGTGCCAAAGAAATTGAATTCGGAAGTCACCCCTCAAACTGCCCTGAGGCCTCAAACAAAAAGAGCAGTGAATCTGGATTCTCAAACCCGGAGTATCAGGAGACGTTCGGAGAAAAAGGGTAACGAGGACTCATCACAACCGGTCACGAAAATGCCCCACAAAAGAAAGAATAAGAAGGGGAGCCATTTGAGACCTAGCGCTGGTGAACAGCCTGCTAGCGAGGCACTCCCAAATTTGAATTTACCGGTACAAGAAGAAAGAATCGAAAAAGAAGCCAAAAGACATGCAAACGAGCGTGCTGAAGAACATGCAGACGAGCATGTGAATGCGTACATCGGCAACCATATGAAGGTCCTTCCTCCCGCGATGGGAATAGCGATGCAGAGCAAGTGATAGTGCAAGCAGCACAAGTGCACGAAGCACCCATGAAGAAATGGCCATTAATTTTATGCACTCTGGGAAAATAATGAATAGAACCACAGCCAATGTCGATATATATTTTGCAAAGAAAATTACCAAAACAATTGAACGTGATCCTAAGCCTGCATTTCTTTCTGAGTGTAAGTCACGGCCGGACTAGGAAGAATGGAAGAAGGCAGTAACCGCGGAACTCCTCTCACTGAATAAAAGAGAAGTGCTTGGCCCTGTGTGCCGCACACCCCCCCCCCAACGTTCATCCCGTATGTTATAAGTGGGTATTTGTTCGAAAGAGAAATGAGAATAATGAAGTGGTACGGTACAAAGAAAGGCTGGTAGCACAAGGTTTTACTCAGCGCCCATGCGTTGATTATGATGAAACCTATTCCCCGGTCATGGGTGGAATTACCTTTAGATACCTTATCTCAATGGCAGTATACATAAATCTGAAAATGAAATTGATGGATGTTGTAACCGCTTACCTATATGATAATCTGGACTCATAATTGTATATGAAGGTACCTGACGGTATATCAATCCTGAAAGGGCAAGACAAGAATTTGTATTGCATAAAATTATTCTTGTATTGCATAAAATTGCAGAAGTCCTTATACGGACTTAAGCAGTCAGGACGAATGTGGTATAATCGCCTAAGTGAATTTCTAAGCAAGAAAGGCTACACTAATAATGAAGATTGTCCATGCGTTTTTATACAACGATCCATCGATGGATTTTGTATAATCTCGGTATACGTGGATGATTTGAATATCATCGGGACTGATGATGAAATCAAAGAAGCAAGCTCCTATTTGAAATCTAAATTTGAAATGAAAGATTTGGGTAAAAACAAATTCTGCTTGGGCCTTCAGCTTGAGCATATGCCAGATGAAATACTTATACACCAAGCTGCCTATACCCAAAAGGTGCTTGAAAGGTTTTGCCACGAGAAGGCTTACGCTTCCAGAACTATACCCAAAAGGTACTTGAAAGGTTTGCACATGAGAAGGCGTACGCTTCTAGAACTCCGATGGTCGAGAGGCCACTGCAAGCCGACCTAGACCCATATCGACCTAGAGAAGAGGGGGAGGAAGTCCTAGGGTCTGAATTCCCATATTTAAGTGCAATTGGTGCGCTCATTTATGTAGCCAATAGCACACGGCCAGATATTGCATTTGCTGTGAACCTCCTAGCAAGGTACAGTGCAGAGCCCACTAAAAGACATTGGAAGGGAGTGAAGGACATCCTCCGTTACCACCGGGGAACTATCGACCTTGGCCTATTCTATAGAAAGAATCAAGATATGACATTGGTCGAATATGCAGATGCAGGGTACCTTTCGGACCCACACTCCGGTCAATCCCAAACAGGTTATATTTTCCTGTGCGGGGGAACCGTAGTGTCCTGAAAGTCGGCAAAGCAGACGCTTGTGTCAACGTCGACAAATCATTCTGAAGTTATAGCGTTGTATGAGGCCGCACGGGAATGTGCCTTGCTTCGAAGAATGACATTCCACATCCTTCAGTCGTGTGGATTACAAATTGAACAAACCCCTATTATCATTTATGAAGATAATACAGCATGTGTCGCACAAGTGCAGACTTGATGTGTGAAGAGCAATCTTACGAAGCATATAAACCCTAAGTATTTTTATGCTCATGAAATGCATAAGATGAATGAAATCAATATTTAGCACAGTAAGTCATGCGAGAATATAGCAGGCTTATTTATTAAGTCACTTCCGGCATCATCTTTTGATAGATGCGTGAAAGGAATTGGGATGAGAAGACTTAGAGAAGTGCAGAATTCAGACGAAGAAACTTCACATACTATGAATTGAAATCTTGAACATGAAGTTCGAGTACCCAACTTGAATGGATGAATTTATGAATTTTATGAAACGTTGGGCGGATTTGTACTCTTTTTTCCTTTAGTGAATTTTCAATGAAGTTTCTCACATAAGGTTTTTAACGAGGCAAATTCGTGCGCACAACAACGTATGCTATGTACTCTTTCTCCAACATTTTTCCCACTGGGTTTTTGTTGAGTTTTTAGGGCACATGCATCACGCGGCAAGGTCCAAGGGAGAGTGTTAAGGAACCACGCC
>SPJY01038130.1:0-36515 GCA_005191435.1 Raddia distichophylla | reverse complement strand
TTTGTTTGTTTTTTAATTCGCTAAACAAGAAACTATAACGCGTGTAGATTAAAACTAGCAAACCAACGGAAAAAAATCAAACATGCTAGTTTCAAGCATGTATAACACGTGTGAATACGTTAAATAGCCATGCAAACATATTTTCTAATAAGTTTTGTCATAATTTTTTAATGCTTGTTTGCAATTGCACATCAAACAAGGATGACATATGTGTGCAAGTGCACATCTTTGTTTTTTTTCTCTAGTCAATCGTCTGGCTACAGCCCCAGGAAGAGGTGGGCGAGCAGGCACGGCCTTGGCGCTGGAGCTTGGGCGAGCATGCATGGCCTTGACGCGGGAGCCTGGGCGAGCATGGCGCGGGAGCATTGGCAAGCATGGCGCGGGAGCCTGGGCGAGAGGCACGGACTTGGCGAGCAAGCACGGGAGCCAGGGATTAGTTAAGGGAGAGGTAGATTGGTCATTTAGAATTAGAAAATGGGATTTAGTTAAGAAAAAATACCAAAATGGCATATTATTAAGGAGTCATCCTTTGAAGTGGCATATACTTAATAACACTCTTTGGAGTGGCATATTATCAATTGCCACTCTTTTGAGTGGCATATACTTAATTTTCCCTAAAACTAAACGAGGACTTTTATTCCTAATGCTGGGATTGACAGAAGCGTGCGCTGTTAACGATAAAATAATTACGAACAGGTGCCACTGCATTTAGAGGCTAAACAACCGAGGCGCCAAATAATACTCATGGGTCGGTTTGGGGACCTACAAATCAGCATTGAATAACCAAAATTTAACAGTAATAGAGAGCAATTGAAACACACGTTTTAACGACGGCAGTAATCCAGCATGGATAGGATCCAATTTACTCCCTCCGTCTCAATACATAGGGCGTATAAAAATTTTAACCAAGACCAAAAAATGGTGTTTAAGAGAGTCATCTCTCTCTCAAAAAAAGAGTAATCATCTTTAATTATCTCATTACTCGAAGCAACAACACGTTTACAAATAAATATTTGATGTTTTGCTTCCGTGCATGCAAGCAAGCATCTCTTTCCAATGCGCTTAATTAATAGTTTGAATAGCTAAAGCTAGCAAAAACATGCACTTCATAGTTTGAATAGCTCAACTATCTGTTAATTGCTCATGTCTTTCCCAAGGGAGTAACAAGGAGACGTCTTATGTTAGGGCATTCACAGTGCGGTTTCTTCAACCGTTTCTTCGTAGGCCACATGGGATGACCAGATGATGTGGAAGGTAATAAATGAAGAGAGATAATGGGATCGTTTCCTGGTGGAGAAACAATTTCTACGTAAACTCCGATGCCGATGAAATGAACCAAAACAGCGTTGCATTGGCCACTCTCGTTTCTATCCGCCTCCCAAGACACCTTTCCCATCTATTCCTCCGTCCGCCCCCGCACCGGCAGCTCGTTCTCCACCCCGTCACCGACAGGTCCTCCTACGCGCCCGTCATCTGCAACTCCCCCATTGTCCCGATCGCGGGCAAGTCCTCCATCCCGTCACTGGCAAATACTCGTACACCCCCGTCGCCGGCAGGTGCTCCTCGCCGCGACGTGCAGCTCGTCGAGAACGACACAGAGCCCGACACCGAGCTTGTCCTGCCCGGCTGTTGGTGATTGGAAGACGGCCCGTCCTGGGACGGGTCTTGGACTGATTCCGTACGGGCCCATCGCACGACAATGCAAAAGGTCGTTCCCGGCCGTACTGGTGAAAGTGTTTAACCCGCCAGCAACTGCCTCGGGCTTGACCAAGTCAAACCCTACGGCACCGTATGCCTCCCGGGCTATCCTTAGCCCCGGAGAAGGTCCCTCGGGTAATCCGCTTGCCCGCAGGCGAGTGGCGACAATTATCATGTCCCACCACACTTTATCCGACCTTGATCGGAACGCACTGTATCTCTCAAGAGACCTATAGCCCGGGAAAGGACACGCTGGCAGCCCGTCTTGTTGTTTGCCCTCCTTGGCACGCGGTAGATGGTTGTTACGCTACGCGACGCCCCCAACGGGTGGCGCAGGGTTGGCTCGGTCCAGTCAAGGCTATATTGGGGATAAAGGGAAAGTGTTTTCTCCCTGGAGAAGTTCTCTCCCCTAAACCGGCATGTTAAGACAAACACGTGTCCAATACTAACCCGACCAGCTTCTCCCTGCAGGCTCGAGACCCGACAGGACCCTAGAATGAGACAAGAACCTCGCCACTAAAACAAAGACCAGCGCGGGGCCCGCCATATCAGCCTCGGGCGGCCCACTGCGCCTATAAAAGAAGGGTTCCTGGACATTCAAGGGAGGCAGGATCGAACACCCGAGATTCCCCCAACCTGATTCCATCTGAGCACGAGCAACACCCGCATCCGAAGCTTCCTTAGCAAGTAGCCTTAGTTCTTAGTCACCTCCATTGTAAGCTCGGGATCGGTGCCTTAGCCCGGTCTCGACACCCTTGTACCGCTTCCACCATATAATCAACTAAGCTGGAGTAGAGCTATTACCCGGCAGTGGGGGCTCGAACCAGGGTAAACTTCCTGTGTCATCGTGGTTCGTACCTTTTCCCTTTCTCTCTTGCATTGTACTAAGGACCTGTACCCGGATCATCAAGTCGCACCAGGCCCTTGTCCGGGAAGACAGCGCGCCCCTAGCCCTCCGTAGGCTTGGCCACCACCCGAGCTGCTGAGAAGGGTTGTCGTTGGGCCTCACTCCAACTACAAATTCGTCTGCCGGTCCGCGGACCCGCTGCTCTTCAGGAGCGCGATTCCCAGACATCGACAAGATCCAATTACGCCAGCGTTGGCCAAAACCCATGTGCTGCAGAACCTCTAGTAGATAGCCCCAATGGACTGAATCGAAAGCCTTAGAGAAGTCAATTTTGAGGAATATAGTTGAGGTCTTCGTACATTGGTGGTCTTGAATGGCCTTCTGAATGTGAAGGAAGTTGTCTTGAATTGCACGACCTTTGATGAAGGCACTTTGACTTCGTAAGACTAGGCTATCTAAATGAGGGGCCAATCTGTTGGCTAAGAGTTTGGATAGAAGTTTGCTAAAGCTGTGGATTAGACTAGGCTATCTAAATGAGGGGCCAATCTGTTGGCCAAGAGTTTGGATAGAAGTTTGCTGAAGCTGTGGATTAGACTGATCGGGCGAAAGTCTGTCAATTGCAAACCGTGCTCCTTCTTTTGTAGGAGGACAATGTTAGCTGTGTTTAGGAGATTTAACGAGGTCGAGTTTTGGTTGTAAAGGTGGTGAAAGGCATTGATGATGTCCTCTTTAATTGTGTCCCAACAAACATGAAAGAATAAACCCGTAAAGCCATCCGGGCCAGGCGCCTTATCTAATGGGCTGGAAAGTACAATTTGCTTTATCTCTTCTTCCTCGAAAGGCAGCTCCAGGTCATCCAAGTCATGGGGTAAGCAGCCCAGGTGTTTCCAAGCCAAGGAGAGCTCACGGTTGAAGGGGGTGCCTAGGTGCTCAGAAAGTAGCGATGGCATTTCAATTCTTTATCAGAGTGGGAGCTGACTGGCCCATCGAGCGTGGCCAATGAATGAATGAAGTTTTTCCTTCTTCGAGAATTGGCACGAATGTGAAAAAATATCGTGTTTGCATCTTCCAATTTGATCCATTGGGCCCGTGCCCGCTGACGGATCCGTGCTTTCTCGATCACGGCGAGACCCAAGCTACGGTCTTTAAGTCGCCTGTGAAGGTCCCTTTCAATAGGCGAAAGCAAACGTGCCTCGCTAACTTGATCGAAGAGGAGGATCAACTCATGAACTATAGCGAGGAGAACATTGGAATTTCCCACCTTGATCTTTGCCCATTTGGAGAGAGCCTTAGCAGTACGAGAGAGTTTGGTGTGAAGTTTGCGGAAGGGGTTCATGTTAGCCACTGGACGGCTCCAAGCCTCCTGGACTACCTGGTGGAAACCCTCGATTCGTGGCCAGAAGTTTTCAAAGCGAAAACATTTTGTGGGTCTATGTTCCAATGCCGTCGAAAGGAGGAGAGGGGCGTGGTCTGACATCAACTATGGAAAAGCTCTCAAGTAAGTCTCGGGGAAGAGGAGCTCCCAAGCTGCAGTGCAAAAGGCACGATCTATTCTCGTGTGGGTAGGATTGACCCGCTCGTTGCTCCAGGTGAAGCGACGACCCGAAAGGTGAATTTCTTTCAGCTCAAGGTTGTTGATCATTGAGCGGAAGGCAAACATAAGCGACGGGTTGAGGTTGCAATTGCTTTTGTCCGCAGCTTGGTAGATAAGGTTGAAGTCCCCCAAGATGAGCCAGGGAAGAGTAGTCGGTGCATGGGTGGCAATCTCTTGAAGAAAGAGGAGTTTATTTGTTGTGGATTGTGGGCCATAGACAACTGTGATGCGTCAGGAGATGTTTGTCAGCTTTGACTTGATGGTTGCTGAGACACAGTTAGACGTGCTAACGATGTCGCCCATCTGAAAGTAATCTTCATGCGCTAAAAGGAGGATCCCTCCCCTTGTTCCAGAAGCTGGAAGACAAGCAAAAAAGGACATAAAGGAGCGACCAGCGCAGTCCAACACAACTTGAGCATCCACAACATCCAGTTTTGTTTCTTGGATGCAAACCAGCGAAGCTCCAGATGAGGAGATGAGATTTCGAAGAACACTTCGCCTTGCACCCGAATTGAGGCCTCTGACGTTCCAGTTGAGGATATGTGAAGTCATTTGGGAGACAAAGAAGCATCGGACCCCGAACGTGGATTGCTCGAAGAGGTGGCACCGAAGGCTGTCGGTTGACCGACCGCCGTCGTTTGCAGGGGATCATCAAGAGGGAGGCCAGAGAGGCTGGCCAACGCAGCAGCTGCATCGATGGGTAGAGACTTTTCCAGGAGGGCGGAGAGAAGGTCTAGGGTGCCATCAGGCTTGGCACGGGAATCAAACCACGGCTCTAGGTGCTTGGCGATGAGCTTCTCGGCCTTCTCCTCTACTGGTAGCCTTGACGTAGGTTTAGCCGCAAGACGGGAGCTTCGGCGTAAAGCAGCAACTGGCGTCGAAGCAACGGTCAAGGACTGGTGCGTTGCTCTTCTGGTAAATACTTGGAGGATAGGGGGTTTTACGGGGATGAAAAAGCTTGAGACGCCAGAGCAAGGCTGCGAAAACGAGGGTGGGGAGGCCGGCGTCAGGTTTGGGGCCTCCGAGCCACCTTGGGAGGTCGGTGGGGCATCCTCCGTCGCTAAGCCTGTGGAGTCTGCGTTGGCCGAAAGATCCCCTTCGCTGAAAAGGGATGCTGGGGTGAGTTGTAGTTGAGGTGGTGATATCTCTTGGGTGAGAGGGGCTCCATGCTCCAGGTTGGGACCATAATCATCATTGGTTAGAACTGTGGTCACATCAACCTCGACCTCGACAGTCCCTGGGGTCCTGGAGCCAATGCCAAAAGTGGAAGAAAACACCTGTCGCCACTCCCAAACAGGCTTCGAGGGGGGAGAATTACGGACCACCCAGTGTTTACGCTTGTTATGCCCTTTTTTACGAAGGCTCAACTTTGCCTCGATATGTCGACTACCGGAAGGGCCCTTCTTGAAAGCTGAGGTGTTGCGGGAGACCTTGCGGGTGACGGAGTAAGAGCGAGAGCCTCCCTGGCTACGGAACTTGGACTCACGGGTGTCGATGACCGAGTCAAGGTGGTGATGGCGGTAGTGTGGCAAAGTGTTCGTGGGCGATCTGACCGTGCACACTTGCTATGTAGCCGTGGTCACCTCCACTTTTCCCATGCCACTACCATAGCTCATCCTCGGCATCGACATGCGCATCCTTAGGACCGCATCATCACGATGGTTCTTTAGAGACTTGGAATACCCGATTTGATGCCTTATAACATCGAGGAGGTCCAGTTCTTATGCTGCGGCCACTTGGATGGCAAGGTAATGTTGAAGTTCAACTGCTGGTTATATTGTGTTGACCTCTGCAAGTTTAAATATCAAGCTTCTGAAAACTACAATATGTTGTCAGGAATAATTCTTGTTGATCCAATGATGCCTAAGAACAATCTTATTGGCAGGCCTTTCATCATGATGTCCGCGAACTGGTGCACCGAAGGGACGTGAAGAACACAACCTGACCGAGAGAAACCTTCTCGCGGACAAAATGAATGTCGATCACGATATGCTTCGTGCGCCGATGCTGAACCGGGTTGGAAGACATGTACACGGCACTGACATTGTCGCAGTAAACAACTGTGGCTGAAGTAACAGGCTGGTGTAGATCGTGGAGAAGCTGCCTCAACCAACAACACTCAGCGACGGCGTGGGCAACAGCGCGGTACTCGGCCTCGGCGCTCGAGCGAGACACGGTGGTCTGATGCTTGGAGGACCAAGACACAAGGTTGTTGCCGAGGTAGATGCAGTAGCCGGAGGTGGAACGACGAGAGTCCGGGCAGACCGCCCAGTCCGCATCGGAGTAGGCAGTGATGGAGGTAGCCGGTGAAGTGCCGATATGAAGACCAACATCAAGGGTGCCCTTGACATATCGAAGAACACGCTTGATCAACGCAAGGTGTGGCTCTCGCGGATCGTGCATGAATAGACAAACCTGCTGAACAGCGTATGCCAAGTCCGGTCGAGTTAGCGTCAGGTACTGGAGAGCACCAGCGAGACTCCGGTATGTCGATGGGTCGGCAACTGGTGGGCCATCGACGGCAGAAAGCTTGGCTTGAGTGTCCACTGGTGTAGCGGTCGAGTGACACTCAGCCATGCCGGCACGCTGAAGAAGATCGAGAGCATACTGGCGTTGAGAGAGAAAGAGTCCAGTAGAAGAACGTTGAACCGCGATGCCGAGAAAGAAGTGAAGGTCACCCAAATCAGTCATTGCAAACTTAGAATGAAGCTGTTGAGTGAGTCGATGAAGTAGAGCAGTTGATGAGGCCGTGAGGATAATATCATCAACGTACAAGAGCAGGTATGCAAGGTGCTCACCATCCTTGAGAACAAATAGGGACGTGTCGGAGGGTGAGGTGGTGAAATGGAGACTGCTAAGATAAGCGGCAAGCCGTTGGTACCATGCGCGTGGTGCCTGCTTGAGACCGTATAGAGACTTCCGAAGAAGGCATACATGGTCGGGAGATGTAGGATCAATGAATGGACCGCAGCAGCAACAGGAGCGGCTGGGGCACCGCCGCCGACCACGATCGCGGCAGCGGCAGGATCATCAGCAGTAGCAGCAGGATCATTGGCGGCAGCCATTGATGAGGGAAGAGGAGTAGCGGAAGAGGCTCAGGAGAAGAAAACTGATACCATGAGAGAAGATACGGAGATGGAATGGAGAGCAATCACCACACAGCTAATGTGCTGGGGTGGCTGAGTATATATCAGAGAATGCCTGTGTACATAATCCCTATGAATAAGGGACAGCCGTAATTACAGGAGGCCAATAAAGGCCATGCTAAATATAGCTACAAGCATGTTGCTTAACAGTTCCCTTTATTTTGTAGCAACACCCATAGCTGCAAGCAATATACTCCCTGCTTGGTCAAACAAAAAAAACTCCCTGGAAATAAGCTATGTAATGAAAACGTTCTTATTATTATAAAAAACAATGACATTGTTTAGGTACATTCATACAGGCCAAAACAAAATGGCAGCCTTGTGGTCAGACATGGGTAGTATTGTCACGGATATATACCCAAGTCCAAAACATGATCCAATCTGAACCTAACATTGCTATGACATACCCATAAAACGTATCACCGAGTATTAAACCCGTAGTTATGAATCACCTTTTGGTCCACATGAATGTATCACAAAAGGGAGAAGTGGACTGAAAACCCCGAAGGTGCAACAAATTAAGGGGAGCAAGGGTGTACCATTGTGAATGAAGTAGTTGTGGTCACCCAATCTAGCATCGTTGCCACCATGGATGAACATGGACCTTGATCTAGGTTTGTCAATGCTAACCATCCTTAGGTCGCATGTGTGGAAGCAGGCTTTATTTGGGCCACTGCCACACTTGAGGGAGCCAAAGGATGGCTACCGGTCGCTGCTTTACTTGAAAGAGCTGGATCTAGGGTGTCACTTGCCACCACCGGATCTAGGGACTCTTCCACAGGTTGCGTCTATTTACAAGAGATGTGGCGGTGAGGTGACGGTGCTCTATCCATCCTTGGAGGTGAGGCGATAACAGTGTTTAAGGAGGCACATGGGTTTTGGATTTTCTTAAGGGCAATGTGGAGCTTGAGGATAGAAAGGATTAGTGTTAGAGCGTGGTATGTGAATTGGTGTTCTAGCGAAACTATGGTTGATGAAGTTGGGCCCACTCGTACATGAGGTGCTTAACACTTGATCAACACTTGGAAAATTGGTCTAGGTTGGCCGATTTTGGGTATTGTGCATGGCATAGCTAGCTACAACTCTCACACGTAGGTGGTATCAAATCTCATCGTACATGCTCCCAATTGATTTTCGTCCATAAGTATTTACCTGAACTTGTATCCATTGCCATCACTACTTCCACAATCTCCTTTATATAGCCTCTTGGTGGACCTCCATGCTAGAGGCCCAAATAAGGTGGGAAGAGCAGATATGATATGGTGTGTCATTGCTAAGCCCCTGTCTCATGTGACTTATAATTATTACTATTTGAATGGACATTGAGAGTTTTTTGGATACTCAAATGGTTTGGCCATGTTATCAGTTGAAATTTGTGTCCTTTCTTATATAGTAGCGTGGAGACCATTCTTGGCAGCGGTGACTGCATCTGCATAGCTAGCAAATGACCTAGTTATCTATGGTGCATCAATGCATACACCTCCAGTAGCACTGACAATAACGTGGCCTAGTCATATTGATTTTGTTTTATAATTTTTAAAATTATTTTCACTGAAATATATGCCAGTGTGTAGTTTTGACACAAATAGGTGCCCATCACCCGTCAGATAGGCGACCTCCAATCTATTGTCTACTAGAGAAGGAATCGGTGCATCCACCACTGCTTTTGTGCCGTCGTCCTTCAATATACTCACCAATCAAATAAGTTAATTAATTTTGATATAATGCAAGAATGTTAGTTTAGTACATTTTGATTAGATTTTTTGTAGCGATTTTCCAAACAAAGGGCAATACTTCTATTAATTTTTTATATTAAGAATTAAAGTTGAATACATGGCCCCGCTAATGGTATGTCATAAAAAATCACCTATCGCTCGTTGGCCAGGCGATACAGCGATAGAAAACCACCTATCACCTATTGGCTAGGCAATACTGTGTCCTGCTCCTGTAAAAAAAAAAAGATAATCCCTCCGTTTTTTTGTTTGACACTTTTGACTTTTGAACATATCGTTGACCATTCGTCTTATTCAATTTTTTTGAAAATATCATTTATTTTGCTGTGATTTGTTTTATCAATAAAGATACTTTAAACATGACTTTTTTTTGCATCTTTGCACTAAATTTTTGAATAAGACAGATGGTCAAAGGCGTGCTCAAAAGTCAAAGACGTCAAAAAAAATGGAGATAGCATATGTGGTCTGCTAATGGTCAGCAAAGCGTTGTTGTCACCATGCCACCAATCACCCATCACCTCTTTGGTAATCTATCGGCTTTCGGTCACCCGTTTAATGGGTGATGGGGCCTATTTCTACCAAAACCACTCTCAATCATCTATTTCTGCGTGAAGAATTAAAAAATAAATGTAAAAAACCAAAATTTCCTACTCCTAGCTTATATATATGCACAGTCGCACAACCTAGCTACTTCGTCGTCTTCCCCATGTGGCAACCACATAAAAAGTATATTTGATGTGGTGTGCGTGTGTGTATTTGTATACATACAGATTGATGGGAACAGGAGGCAAACGGAAAGAAGCCTGCCCTGAGAGATTTGAGGTTAGTAGGTCTTGTATGCATCATCGCATTCGGCTCCGATGTATGCATGAACTAACACTATTAACTAGCAGTGCTCTGTTCTTGTCATATTTTGTGCAGATTCGTTTCTTAGTAATGAAAATGAGTGGGCTAATTACTCCCCCTGCGTGTTTTTGTGTATTTTTAATTTATTCCATGAGCCTGTTATATTTTTGTATATATTTCTTAACACATGAGAAACAACTGGAAACATTAGCTGTGTCTGTCATTACCTTTACACGAAAACTGAGTGGGCTGCACATGCGCCTATGATTCTAGCTCTTCGATCCATTTCTCAAGCTTACGACTCCGCGCGTTGTGTGGGACATAAAACCAATAAGAGTATACTATGCATACTCTTATTCCACATATATATTCATACTAATATATATGGTACAACGTATTGTATGTATATATATACAATAAGAATAAAGTGATCACAACAAACTCTTGGTCTAAAAGGACTTAAACATACTCTGATTCTATTACTGCTATTTGCTAGTTTCTACCCATTCAAATATGAACATGAAGTTTCTGTAGGTAAAATAGATTTGGTCAAATTTGTGAAGTATTGCTATGCAGAGTAATAATAAATTAAACATAATGCGTAGAAAAGAGAACCCATGAAACACAACGACAGAGACTTAGCGGTGCTGAGCATAATTACCAGTTCATCATTCTATTGAATATAATTGTAACTATGGTTCAACAAAAGGCACCCATACAGATACAAACATACTTAATACTAGATGGTTAAGGTTTTTATTTTGCAACCTTTTTTATTTTTTCGGTGGCTATTTTTTTAAAACCTTACCATGAAGTTGTGGTTCTATTTTGGTAAGGTTTATTTTTTAAAAAGTTTTTTAGTTCGTTGCAAAAAAAGTAGAACAAAAACAAAGAATAATTTTTAAAATTTATTTTCAAACCCAACACCTCCAAGGTGCTTGGACGCTAAGGAGTGGCTTGGATACCAAGTGAGCAGCCGCCGCGTGCTGCCTCTGCTTGGGGAAGAAAGGAAGAAAGGTGCGGCTAGGATTCGAACCCAGGCCTCCTCCTCGGCGAGAGGCAGCGCCCGTGAGGCCGTGACCAACCGAGCAAGCTGCGCGCATTGTGTTGGTAGCAATAGTAAAATTCTTTTCATAGATAAAGTTTAAACGGATGGTCGGATGCACCCGTTGGTCGTGATCGAACGGCTGATTGGGAGGCATTGTTTCAAAACAATGATTTATATGTGTCAGAAAGAGGTGAATCAACCGTACATCTCCATCTTTATAGGTAAGGATGGATGAACGGATTCACAAATTAACAACTAAGAAAATTTTAAAAAAATGACACGGAATCTAGCTAACTGACGTATATCTTGCGCATGTTTGCATGTGCTCACAAATTTTTTTTGGTTTTTTGATAAAGGAGCAATACATAGATCGAGCTTGTAGAAAAATACAACCCCAATTGACACATAAATCCCTAGCAACATAAAAATAATGAGCTCTACTGTGAGAAAAAATCATGCAAATTAATATTGCAAAAACGATGAAGCAGCTAGCCTGGCACCGCCAGAATCTCCTCCTCCTTATTGGCACACCCATGCATGCATGCAGGGCTTGAAACAAAGGGAGTGAGGAGACTCAACACTCTCCAACGGCATCCCCATCATGGCTTGCAGAGCAAAGAAATTCATGGTGTCGCTAGGAAGACAAAGGCAGCAAACATATCGCACTACTCCACCATCGATCACCAGCACACACTATAGAAAATCGCTCGAAACTTTGCGGGCCACCAAAGATCCCGATGACCATACCTTCGCGGTCGAAAGAGGACAATTAATCTCGACGGCCAGGCCTAACCAGTCGAGACTGGTAGTCTGTCTCGCCGGGCCACCAAAGATCCCGATGACCATACCTTCGCGGTCGAAAGAGGACAATTAATCTCGATGGCCAGGCCTAACCAGTCGAGACTGGTAGTCTGTCTCGCCGGTTCACGTCTGGCCGTTGAGGTTGGTTTGCTTTAATTAACCCAACCCCGTCATATGTTTGGCTTTTCAAGTGCACGGACACCCATCTTTCTCAACGGCCACAACCAAGCCGTCGAGACTGTAGATGGGTCGGCCCATGAGTGTAGATGGGTCGTAGAGACTGTAGATATGAGCTTGTATGGCTTGGCCAACAAGGACCAACGATGGAGAGAGGCAATAAGCTGGGTAATGTCCAGCCCACCCCTTTCCACCTAAGAAGCCAGTGAGATCAATGTACCCACCGAGGCAATACCACTGTCCCCCACATTGGAGACATGATCGGCAAGAAAAGTCGACTTAAGGCATCTCCAATGGAGCCATGTCAGCTGGTTATAAGGAGTCCATCTCACCTTTTTGCATATGTGGAGGAGAGAAGAATAGAGGAGAGAGATAAAGAATGGCTATTAACTAATAGCTCCTCTACAGGGCCGTCTCTAGGTTTTTGAGGGCCCTAGGGCGAATGGGAGACTATGGGCCCTTTTGCTTTGGGTTTTGTTAAAATCAATTTACATTTATCACATGATAATGGATAAGCAAATAGTAGTACTAGTAAAAAAATAACATATACTTAATTCTTAAAAAACAATGTCGATATTACAAACTAAAAGCGGAAGTAAAATGAAACTAATATGATTACCTTAAATAAGAACCAAACTCCAGTGACTCTTGTAATAATGCTTCAGTGCTTCACAAAAAAACTCCTTCGGGCATTTCGTGATGCAAAATCATTAGGGATAATATCAAGATCAATGTTGTATAAGGTATCCTTCTCAATGCAGCACATACCCAAGCCATTCAATCTGTCTTGTAACATAGTTGACCTCAAACAGTTTTTTAGTAGTTTCAATTTTGAGAAACTTCATTCTGTTGAGGCTACAGTTACAGGTACTATTAAGAGGATCCGATAAGCAACAGAGACATTTGGATAGCAATCTACAGATGTAACAAACTGAAGGATCTCAGGCGCAGACAACAAATCATCTGGCAAAGTAACTTGCAGCACTTTTAGTTCAGAGAAGAAGTTATCTAGATCAACATCAGACGTGTTATCATGAGAAAAAGCTTCTGCAAAAGTAGCACAACATTTCCGTAGATCACTATTATCCAACGGATGGGCCCTCCCCTGACCTGGGCCCCTGGCCGTCGCCCCTGAGGCATGGGCCTATAGCCGGGCCTACTCCTCTATAGAGGATTACAAGGTGCATTGCATCTATTTATTTTTTTATGATTATTAAAGGTACTTTAAACATGATTTATATTTTTCATATTTCCACTAAATTTTTAAATGAGACGAATGATTAAAGGTGTGTAAAAAGTTAAAAGCCGTCAAACAAAAAAACATTTATTTAAAGAAAAGTATCTTTTGATTCTTAAACATAAACCTAGCTTTGCATGTCCCAACCATTTTGTTTCTACAAACTAAAATTCAATGGGAAAAATGGAAACATAGATAGATGGTCCCTTCTTCATCACTCAAACGGTGGTTTTGGTTGGGATCGATGTGTGATGTGTCAGCAGTTCTAATAGTAGCTGTCATGTTGGACCCATCCTTTTGAATTGGAAATTTTTCCATCATAATTCTTTGCAAGAGACATCAGCGGAATACCTTGGACCTGCCATTTATTTGCAAAAACATGCGCCCGTGCCGCCTTGCGCCGGCATCTAGGAAGGAGGAGGGCGTGGCTAGGCGACGACGAGTCGGCGACGGCTGGGTGTGATCTCTCCTCTCCTCTCGGCGAGGCGGCGATGGGAGGGGGTAAGGCGGCGAGGCGGCGATGGGAGGGGCGGGGCGCCGATGGGAGGCGGCGAGGCTGCGATGGGAGTGGGCGAGGCGGCGCGGCGATGGGAGGGGGCGAGGCGGCGCGGCGAGGCGGCGAGGAGAGTGGAGACTGGAGGCCTGGAGGCTGGAGTGGAGCGGCTAGGGTTTACCCACGGGAGGGGAGGCCGGGAGGGGATCAGGGCAGGAGAATGGGGAATAGCCGAATGGGCCAGCCGGCCTGGGCCGCGTGCGACGGTGCGAGTGTATGAACCTGGGCCTGCAAAGTCTGGGTCATTTTGCATTCGGGTACCTCGTGCCGCCTTGCGCCGGCATCTAGGAAGGAGGAGGGCGTGGCTAGGCGACGACGAGTCGGCGACGGCGGGCGGTGACCTCTCCTCTCCTCTCGGCGAGGCGACGATGGGAGGCGGGGAGCTAGACAGCTACCCACCCCTAGTTGCTGGGACATAAAACCAATAAAAATATACTACACATACTCTTATTCTACATATTCATACTAATATATATGGCACAACGTATTGTGTTTATATACAATAAGAATAAAGTGATCATAAAAGACTCTTGGTCTAAAAGGATTTGAACATACTCTGATTCTATTACTGTTATTTGCTAGTTTCTACCCATTCAAATATGAACATGAAGTTTTTGCGGGTAAAATAGATGTGGTCAAATTTGTAAAGTATTGCTATGCAGAGCAATAATAAAATTAAACATAATGCGTAGAAAAGAACAAAAAGGGAACCCATGAAACACAATGAGCGGTGCTAAGCATAATTACCGGTTCATCATTCTATTAATTATAATTGTAACTATGTTTCAACAAAAGGCCCCCATACAGGTACAAACATACTTGAATACTATTTTTATGAGCCTCTATCTTAAAAATATGGTTAAGGTTTGTATTTTGCAGCTTTTTTTATTTTTTCGGTGGTCATTTTTTTAAAACCTTACCATGAAATTGTGGTTCTATTTTGGTAAGGTTTATTTTTTAAAAAAGTTTTTTTAGTTCGTCCCAAAAAAGTAGAACAAAAACAAAGAATAATTTTTTTAAATTTATTTTCGAACCCAGCACCTCCCAGGTGCTTGGGCGCTAAGGAGTGGTCTGGATACCAAGTGAGCAGCCGCCGCGTGCTGCCTATGCTTGGGGAAGAAAGGAAGAAAGGTGCGGCTAGGATTCGAACCGAGGCCTCCTCCGAGGCGAGAGGCAACGTCCGTGACCAAACGGATGGTCGGATGCACCCGTTAGTCATGATCGAACGGCTGATTGGGAGGCTCTGTTTCAAAAACAGTGATTTATATGTGTCAGAAAGGGGTGAATCAACCGTACATCTCTATCTTTATAGGTAAGGATAGATGAACGGATTCACAAATTAACAACTAAGAAAATTTAACAGAAAATAACACGGAATCTAGCTAACTGACGTATATCTTGCGCATGTTTGCATGTGCTCACAGTTTTTTTTTTGACAAAGGAGCATTACATAGATCGAGCTTGGAGAAAAATACAACCCCAACTGGCACACAAATCTCTAGCAACATAAAAATAATGAACTCTACTGTGAAAAAAAATCATGCCAATTAATATTGCTCCTCCGTCTCGTCGCTCGCCAACAAGCTGGTACTGTGGAAAGGATGAAGCAGCTAGCCTGGAACCGCCAGAATCTCCTCCTCCTTGGCACACCCATGCATGCATGCTGGGCTCGAAACAAAGGGAGTGAGAAGACTCAACACTCTCCAACGACATCCCCATCATGGCTTGCAGAGCAAAGAAATTCATGGTGCCGCCGGGAAGACGAAGGCAGCAAACATATCACACTGCTCCACCATCGATCACCAGCACACACTACAGAAAATCGCTCGAAACTTTGAGGGCCACCAAAGATCCCGATGACCATACCTTCGCGGTCGAGAGAGGACAATTCATCTCGACAGCCAGGCCTAAGCCGTCGAGACAGGTAGTCTGTCTCGCCAGCTCACGTCTGGCTGTTGAGATTGGTTCGCTTCAACCCACCCCATCATATTTTTTGACTTTTCAAGTGCACAGAGACCTATCTTTCTCGACGGCCACAACCAAGCTGCCGTCGAGACTATAGATGGGCTGGCCCATGAGTGTATATGGGTCGTAGAGACTGTAGATATGAGCTTGTATGGGCCGGCCAACAAGGACCAACGATGGAGAGAAAGGATATAAGCGGGGTAATGAATGTCCAGCCCACCCCTTTCCACCTAAGAAGCCAACGAGATCGATGTACCCGCTGAGGCAATACCACTGTCCCCCCATTGGAGACATGATCAGCAAGAAAAGTCAACTTATGGCATCTCCAATGGAGCCATGTCAGCTGGTTATAAGGAGTTCACCTCACCTTTTTGCATATGTGGAGGAGGAGAAGAGGAGAGAGATAAATAATGGCTATTAACTAACAGCTCGTTTATAACGGATTACAAGGTGCATTGCATCTATTACATGTGTGCATATTAAATTTAATAGCCAATGATATAGCTAATCCATTAGAGATGTTGTCTGCAAGCTATCTATAGATAGCATGAAGCTTTATTATTGCTACCAGTTGGCTATACCATTGAAGATGTCCTTAGAACATAAAAGATCACCCTAATAAGTATTTCTAATACATTTGGTGCCCTAAAATCCACTAAAAGATAATTAATTATATGCCACCTTTTGATTTTTTTTGGATGAATTCTGCTAAATCGTGACATAAGATGTCCCTTTTAATTACCGTTCCGCATCTCCTCACCCCAAGACGTGAACCCCATTCTGCCATGTAGGACCCTCGTCACAACCCCAACCTAAATGGCTAAGGTCTTTTTGGTTCGCGGTTCTACGACGGTTCTGATTCGGTTTGTAAATTTATTAATTTTTTCGAAACTATTTACTATAATATTTTGTAATAATTGTTTTGAGAATTTGTGTGATTTTTCTCAAAGATCTGAAAATAATTTGAAAATATTTTTTTGCCTTTCCAAGTCTGTTTTAATTTAAAGACTCTTAATTTTTTTTCAACTACAGCCAAAATCAAACCGCAACCGTGAATCAAAGAGGCCTTAAAACCCAGGACCAGCAACCACTACGTGTAGGTGTCCGTGGTCGATGGGAAATCGGAATCAGTCCTCAACCGGGCCGACGATTTGATTTGCCTTACATCTCTCAAGCTTGAATTTCATAGTGGGACAGAGTATATGGCACGCAGTTGTTTCCATGCTCTTAAGAATCCCCAGCAGAGGAGTTGTCACAGCGACCTGCATCACATGCGTGCGGGCGGGAGAGAAAAATTCAAGCGCGTTGTGTCTGCCGAGCGGGCGTAAACAATTACTGCTGGTCATAGACAATTACCATAACGAAGGCAACAATATTCAATTCATACTACAGCCTACGGGACATTCATTAATCATTCAAGTTGCAAACAGAACAACTACAGAGCATTGCCCCATCATTATCAAATTCTCGAGAAATAAGCAAGGAGCGGTTTCATAGTTCCTTAAGTCATGATAGCAAGGGAGTAAGGCCATCCTCAATGCAAAACGCTTATAGCAGGTGCTTAAGGAGAGAGGGTGCTGCCACGTCACTAAGCTTTTATGTAGAAAAACTTATTTTCTCCCGTTCCAGGATCCGAATTTGCTTATTTGCTTATTAGAAACGAAAGAAAAGGGAGCTCGCGAAGAGATTCCGACCTGGCGGATGGAGTGGAGGCAGGCGGCGATCAGATCGACGGACCCCATCGCCACCGGAGAAGCCGCGGGCTAGCCCGGTGCAGGAGAGGAAGAGATCGACGCCGGCAGGGGCTGTGCCAGAACAAAAACGACCATGCCCCGCGACTTCCCCGGCGGCGGCGGCGCCTGGCCCCCGGTCTCCAGCAGCGGCGGCGGCGGCGATCGTCGGTCCGGGCGTGATGCGGGCGAACAGGGGAGGGAGACGATGCTCTCAGCTCTCTCCGGGCTCCGGCCGGTGGGCGTCTTGGGCCTTGGAAGGAGGAGGCAACTGGGCTCAAGGCCCGTGGTTTATCTGCTTCTTGGGCTGGGCTACATCTTGGTGCATATGGGCTCACTACTCACTATACAACGGACATTGTCTAAGGTGAATTTTTGTTCACAGCTGTGGCCTGATATACTGACATTCTGTTCTCTGGAAATACTGGATTGAGGCCAGATATGATCCTTATGCATTTCCTCGAAACTAGTAATGCTCTTAGAGTCTATACTTGCAAAAATGCAAATATGTGCATTCATTCATAGTTTGTAAGGAGGCTATATCTTGCATGTTCAAGGAAATAGCAACTGAGGTTATTTTACAGGAAAGGAATAATAAAAACGTAGTATGTTCTTTTGAACATATGAGCGCTTTCACTGATGTTCCAATGCCCTCGACTTGCTCTGTTCAACGATGCTGTTTTAATTTGTGAAGGTATGAGTTTTGGTTCCAAACTAATTTGTGGAGTTGATTTGCTCATGTTGTTTGCTATTGGATTGGTGAAGCCATTATATTAGACTAACAAAATGAAAAAAAAAAGGTGAAGGACCTTTTCACAAGTTTATATTGGGCCACTGACACCACAGAGCTGGCAAGAAGCAATGTGTATTGAAGAAGAATGAAAGAATAGTTGGAAATTAACTGGCATTGATCATATTGGAATCGGAGGCAGGTGGAAAAGATTTCTTAGCATCATGAAACACCGTCACTCTCCAAAACTTTGACATCTGCATTAGCTAGCAATAGAGGCAATGTAAAGGGAAGTTATTTACTGAATTGAAAGGCTTTTCTATTGAGGGCAATAATTTTTTTTTTGCTTAGTATGTATTAAGATGCTTACCTGATTTCAATATTAGCTGGAAATAAGAGAGGCTGGAAATTAGGATGCCTAATAAATGCTTGGGATGTTAGTATTGCAGAGCAGAGCTACAGAGGATCCATATCATTAATTAGCCTTTATCTTAGAAGATAAACTTTACCAAAGCCAATCGAAGCCAAGGTTGGGCTACCATGAACAACTAATTAAAAATAACATTTACCAACCTTTGCCGTTGATTCCAAGATGGATGGCACAAATAGTCAAATTGGCTGGCATAGTTTGCCTTAACATGAAAGGTAGAGGGTACCAACCTCACATGGCACGCCATTCACCTTTTAACATTTCAGCTTAGTGTAACTAACATTTCAGCTTAGTGTAACGTAGCGTAGCGTTTTAGTAAAATTTATCTTTTTTATATAGACTATTTGGTGTAATAATTTGTAATGATTTTTCTCAGCTTTTTAAGAGTCCTCTTAAAGATCTTTTTAAATTATTTTTGTTACAATATTTAAGTCTCTCTTTAAAGGCCTTTAAATTTTGCTGAAACGCTACGGCAAGCTGAAATGTGCAGGGCCTAAATCAGCATCGCTGCCACTATCCCCCACAAAGTCCAACTACCAAGTAGTTACTGTAGCAAGGTAGATGGTTCCTCGCTCTTTAATTGTGCTTTGTCTAAACAGGCTTAGCCTAGTACACGTGCCACTGTGCCATCTCACATCCTACACGTGAGACTATATATACAAATATCCTACAAATTGATATCCCCGTAGTTCTGAAACCTGAAGACATAACCAGTAAACGAAGTGCATACATATATACTTGCACTGACAGAGCCAGCAACCAACATAACATGGAGTGTAGAAGAGATTGCCAAAGAGAGTGGATGTAGATTTGGCGGGAGTTGTGGCACAAGCTGGGCATAGGAGGCCAAGCAGGAGAAGCGACAGTATTTGCTGCTGCCACTACCACGCAAACCACATAGGCACCGATAGACCATCGTACGGCACAGATTTCCTATATGGCCAGGGGCACATGCAGACCTAGCCAATGGGCCGACCCGGTTCGGCACGGTTCGTTTCCGGGCCGGCTCGGTCCCACAAACCGAATCGGGCCAAACGAACCAACGGACCAGCTCCCCAGCCCTGGTTCGGTTCGCTGCTTGAACGCTCGGTTCGTTTGGCGCGGCTTGGCCCGGTCGGCCCGGTTTTCGTGTAATGTTATCGAGAAATAAGCAAGGAGCGGAATTCAGAAATGTGAACCATAATTTATGTAAGTAATTAAAAAAATTCAAATATATATGGAGAAATATTTAAAATGCATTGCAGAGCTTTTTTATATTAATACATATGGGCTGCCTCGTTAAAAAGTTTACCAAGTAAAAACTCAATTTGAGAAAACCATGGCAAAGAAAAAAGAGTACATCCTAAAACTCTACAATACAAGCATAAAAAATTCTGGGGCCTTTTTTTAATCTTCATCAAGTTCTAAGCCCCCGAATGCAGCCGCCAACTCTTGATTTTGTTTCTCGGCGACGATGTTTTGCTATCGTATTTCGGCTAATGCCCAATCCTTTGTACTCAATAATATTTCGACCATGTCACTATGGAGAGAAGTCCGTCTCTCCTCCAGTATTCTCCCAGCGAGGCTAAAAGCAAACTCGGAAGAAACTGTGGAAACCGAAACAGTTAATACATCCCGTGCTAGTATGGATAGCACCGAATATGTTCCACTATGCTGCTGCCACCATAGAAGAATATTAAACTCTTGTTCCTGGAAGTCGACGACGTCCATTGCTAGATAGGAGGAGGCCAACAGCTCCACGTGATGCCTGTGCGGTCGGGCGAGTTGACTGTCCGAAGAACTTGAAGTGTCCTTGCCAGTGATAGTCTTCCAAAAGGACATCTTTCTCCCCGTCTGTTGAACTGGTGGTGGTCGTGGTGGACAAACTCCTGCATAATTTTCTTCATATTTTCTATACAAATCATTAAGTTTACTTCTAACTTCTGGAAAATAATTTGAATAATCTATTCCAGTAGCAGCACGAACACTACACCACAACACACAATTAAGGGCTGAAGTCTGCCGGTAAAAATCTAAAATACCGGCAAACATTCTGCCGAGAATAATAATAAATATCGTCGGCTTATGGTGTGTCGGGAAAAGTAAGATTTGTCGGCTGATCGTCTGCCGGAAAAAATATTTAATGACCGGTAAATGGTCTGCTGAGAAAACTAGCAATCTCTGGCTAACCATCCGTCGGGAAAAATGGTTGGCGCGGGTTGAAACTTGAAAGGCACAGATCAAAATAAACAAATGGGGTGGGGGAAAAGCGAAGCAATCTCCTGGAGGCTAGGGTTCCTCTCCACCTTCGGCCGGCCGCCGGCCCCGTCGCCGTCGGCAGCCGCTTCTCCGACGCGCTCGCTGCCGCGCGCCTCACGTCCGCGGTCTGGTCGCAGCGCAAGGCCGCGAGCTCGCCCGGCGGGCGCGGAGCGAGGCGGTCGGCGTGGGGTTGGTGACGCCGCCGGCCGGATCTGGGCCGCCCTGGCCGGCTCCACCTCCTGCTGTGCCTATGGAGAGAGAGCAGCGAGAATCCAGGGACGGCGCGCTCCTGAGAGCACCTCCTGACCGCCGTGTCGGCGGAGGGGGAGCGGGTGGTGGCGGACTGGCCGCCGTGGCTCGTCGCCATCACTACGGAGGCCGTGCGCGGATGGGCGTAGCGCCGTGCAGAGTCGTTCGAGAAGCTCGACAAGGTACAGACTCCCTTTCACTTTTCCAATGCTAGTTTGGGCAGCTCACATTTTGCTCCTAGCTTTGCTCTCTGTTATGGATCCTCAGTATGGTTGGAATTAGTCAGATTGTGCTATAAATTTTGGCATTTCATTGGAATTTTGTTACTAGGTTAGAAGACATGGTGTTGCATTTATCTCTTCTCTTTGACCTTCCTAGCTCTAATGCTTGATTCTTGGAAATGGGAGTGGGCAGTAAAATTCTGCTGTAAAATGGTGGAATTTACCTTTTTCAGTGGCATTCCTAGTGACACAGAAACAGTAAAATCGTGCGATATTTGCTTCAGGGGTCCCTTCAGTGGATGCTTGGTAGCTGGGGAGGACGGGAAATAGTAAAATTCTATTATTAGTAGGGGAATGCCTTTTATGTTGGATGCGAGAATGCGGTGGCATTTTCTTTCTTTTGGATTTTTTTGTTGGTTTTAGTGGTGGACATGGGAACCTGGGAATAGTAGGCCGGCATTATTTGCAAGCTCTGCAATTAATGGAGTAAAGTTTCTCTTTTGCTAGGTATACGGTGATGAGATTTGAGAGTGAAAACAGATGAGATATGAGGGTATGACGCCTGCTTTTTATCTACATCTTTCTTCCCCGATAAAAATCAGTAATGAATTATTGACTTACTGTGCTGATAGTGGATCATAGTTTCACCCTTGTTAAATATCTGGTGATTAGATGGTACAATAAAACAGGGGTATTATATTTTACATGCTATTGATTACGCTAGATCTGTACTTTGTGATTTAAAACGTCAAGAACTGGTTTGGTTGAAAATGAAGTTTTGTTGGTACCTTAGCTTCATAGATTGTATGCTCTAACTTTATACTTAAACCCTTCCTCTTCTAATGTTTTTTCATGCAGCAAATTGTCTGGTTGGAGTTTGATTTTTAGACTATGTCGCCTCAATCATTGTTCTTTTGTATACAGATTGGTTAGGGGACATACAGGAATGTTTACAGAGCTCGTGATATTGAAAAGGAGAAAATTGTTGCTCTGAAGAAAGTGCGCTTTGACAATTTGGAGCCTGAGAGTGTGAAATTTGTGGCCAGGGAAATCCTTGTTTTGCGACGGCTTGATCACCCAAATGTTATCAAGCTAGAGGGTCTAGTGATGTCTTGTAGCTTATATCTTGTTTTTGAGTACATGGAGCATGACCTAGCTGGCCTAGCTTCTTTTCCAGGAGTAAAATTTCCTGAGCCTCAGGTATGTAGATTTTATGATGCAATGGTGCTTAGTGCATCCCTCAATATATCTCGAAATTATCTTGGAACCTTTGAAATAATTCTGCATCGTGACATTAAGGGTTCCAATCTCTTGATTGACAACCGAGGCATATTGAAGATAGCAGATTTTGGCTTAGCACGTTTCTTTGATCCTGAACAACGACACCCTTTGACTAGTCGTGTAGTCACACTTTGGTATAGGCCACCAGAACTTTTGCTTTCTTGCGGAGTTATATGCTGGCAAGCCTATCATGCCTGGTAGAACAGAGGTATTCTATTTGGTCAATTACATCAAGCCATTTTGATTCTTAATTTAATTTGTTCCTTTCAAATATTGCAGTGTTTGAGATTTGGACATTGCATACCATTTCCAACTGTCTTTATTTTCTTAACTTTTAATTCCTTGAGCTTTGGATCAGCTGTATTGTGATTGTAACTTTAAATATTTTTAAATAAGAGTTCCTCTTAGTTGGTTTCTAGTGTCTGATCATCGACGACCCTCATCACTGGCAGCTACTTCTAGCACTCCAGTGATGTGAAAAAAAAATATGCACACACACACACACAAACAGGGGTAGAAAAAAAATGAGAGTGTGTGCGTGTGTTCTCCTTTCACCGTTTGCATACACCAAGAGATAACAAGTGACATATAAGCAGAACATGCACCGGGTAATTATACGGATGGACGAAAGGTTTGGAGACTGTGGTGTACGTAACGTATGCATGCTGCATGCATGATGGGAATTGGAGGCAAATGGGACTAGGGAGCACTTTCCCTTCCTTCACAACACATTGTCCTACGCGACTATCTACCATGAGACAAGACTGGTTGATAGATTGAGTCAAATTTTCACTGTTTGGGACGATTTGGAAAATCATGTGCACGCATATTTGGCTCTCTCCCATTTGTGTTTCTTACATTTCTCACAGCCGTTCTCCCCTGTGCACCACATCGCTGCACAACCACCTTCGCATCATGTTCGTGCTTGTCTTGTGGCCAGATTTGGGCGTGTGTGCCCCGCTACTGTAGTGTTGTCTTCTTTTGCACGCCCACTGCCAAACGGCCACGGCCACGGCCTCCGCACGCGTTGCCCGGACCATGCCTCGCGGGTAGAGCTGTCATCACCGGTGGTTGAGTCGTGGGCAACGAAGAAGGAGAATGAGTCACAGAATGCCTTGATGGAGACCACGTCGCCAGTGGTGGAGGCGGCGCTGGAGCCCGAGCTGGCTAGAGAGATGAATCCCTAATTGCTGAGGACAGACATGAGCCACAATGAAGCCAATGATGTCGTGGTTGGATGCCTAATTTATCAAAGGAGGGCCAAATTGCCCTTTCACAAAAAAAGAAGACAAAGATTAACACACAGCTAATTAATGGTCATGATCTAATGGACGACAGTGGTACTGAGGGAAGCAAAAAAAAACTAGTGGTATGGAAGGGAAGATAAGATTCTTACTTCTTAGTGGTAGATAGATGTTTTTTATTTTTCTCAATGACACGCTGGAAATTTTCTAAGAAAAATGGTTAGCACCTGTTTTTTTAAGTGCAACAAAAAAAATTGCATCATTATTCACGGCTTGTCCACCAAAGAATAACACTATCTTTGTTTTGAGCCATGTATACATCTAGCACACTCGCCATCAAATATTAATTAACTAGCACGGTGTCCCACGCGGTTGCATGGCAAGATCTTGTATTTGATATAGACTTCTTTTATTTTTTTTGAAAGATAGGCGAGATGCCCAATTCATTCAAAGGAGAAGCAAGAACAAACACAGTTCAGTAACACCAGAACAACACACCCTGACACCCGGCTAGACTAGCACTAGATCATTCTTAATTTTAATGAGTACATCGTCCGGCCAACAATCCTCATCGCGGAAAACCTTGGCGTTCCGCTCTTTCTAAATGTTCCAACAGATGGTAATGATGATACCATCTTCAATGCGCCTAGCAACCTTGCCTCCCGCCTGCCGATCCCACCAATGGCCAATCGAAGGGAGTGTTGGGCTGTCCACCTTGGAATAGCAAAGAAGTGGTGCCAAAGCACTCCAAATTTGCCTCACAAAGGCACATTCCCAAAACAGGTGCTTATGACTTTCTTCGCTATGGCTGCAAAGGACACAAATAACGTTGCATGGCCACCCTCTAGCGGAAAGACGATCCGCAGTATACAACCTCTCACGGATCAAAAGCCAGAAGAAGAAACGACACTTTCTCTGCACCTTTGCTTTCCAAATACGAGCAAAGTCATGGTTGTGCGTAGAACCGATGAACTGTAAGGAGTACGCCGATTTTGCAGAGTAAATCCCTGAAGCTGTGAATTTCCAGCGGACGGTGTCTGAGGTGCCTGGCCGAAGGATGAGTCGATTCATGGCTGACCAAAGAGTGATGAACTCCTGAACCTGCTCCACGGTGGATATGTTCCTCAGGGGAAGCATCCACCGACCATCACTAAGCGCCTCCCGCAGGGAGATATCATCCTTTCTAATAAGCCTGTAGCAACTAGGTGCAACCTCACTTGGGGAAGAGCCCTATAACCAAGGTGATGTCCAAAAGGAGGCCGTGGATCCATCGCCCAAGGTGAGCTCCGTGGCCGCTCTAAACAGCGCGATATCCGTCGGCGAGAAGGAGAGCAAAGAACCGACCCAAGGTGTTTGCGGGGAATGCCAGATACGCCAAAGCCAGCGTAGACGCAAAGCCCTACCAAACCGGGCAATATCCTTGACGCCCAGCCCGCCTAGTTCTTTTGGCCTACAAACTGTTGCCCAACTTACCAAGCATTTACTGCCAGCACATGCTTCGCCTCTACTCCAAAGGAAAGCTCTCCTAATTTTGTCAATCTTCCTGGTTGCCCAAGCAGACAGGTCAAAGACCATGATGTGGTAGACCGTCATTGAAGTGAGCACTGAGTTCACAAGGACCAGTCGCCCTTCTTTGGAGAGAAGCTTGGCCTTCCAAGTCGCCAATCTGCGCCTGACCTTTTCAATGAGAACCAATTCCTCTAGCTTCTTGATTTTAGTGGGCTTTAGAGGCAGGCCAAGGTGGCTACAAGGGAAATGTTTAATCTGCGTCGGGATTTCATTATGTAGCCAGCCCTCGATTTGTTGGTCGCACCTAATCTGGAAGACCTCGCTTTTATCCCAATTCACTGCCAGCCCAGACGCTCCTTGGAAAACAGTAAGAATCTGACTGAGTGCTTGTACCTCCCTAGAAACCGGCTTGATCATGACCATGACATCATCCGCATAAAGTGATACTCTCAATCTAGCAAGGTTATGCGGTATGGGCTGAAAAACGCCTGTATCCTCGGCCAGATGAAGAAGTCTAGCCAAAGGCTCCATGGCCCGAATGAACAACATGGGGGAGAGAGGGTCACCCTGCCGCAGACCTTTACGGTGTACCATGACATTCGTCGGTGAGTTATTAATCAAGACTTGCGAAGAGGCATCCCGTAGCAAAATGGCAACCCAATCCCGCCAACGTTGCCCAAACCCAAAGGCCTTTAGGACCTCCAGTAGATACTCCCAACTGACTGAGTTGAAAGCTTTTTGAATGTCCAGCTTCATAAGCAGTGAAGGCACCTTTTTCCTATGAAGATGTTGCACACTCGACCTAACCCAAAGGAAGTTGTCTTGTATGGACCTCCCTTTAATGAAAGCACTCTGAACTAGGGAGACCAAATTTTCCAAATGCCTGGATAGCCTATTCGCAAGAAGCTTGGAGAACAACTTGCCAAAGTTATGCATCAAGCTAATTGGCCTAAATGCCGCGACGGAGGGCTCGCCTTGCCCTTTAGGGAGTAGGGCAATGTGGGCACAATTCAGGTCGACAAAACCATCTGTCCTACAAAACCATAGGTCCTGAATAGCCGCAATCAAATCATGCTTGATGATCTCCCAACAAGATTTGTAGAAAATCCCTATGAAACCATCAGGTCCCAGAGCCTTATCCGAAGGTAGGTGCCTAATAACATCGTGGATCTCATCCTCATGGAAGGGCGATTCTAACTCGTGCAAATCGGCATGTTGGAAATGGAGCACATCCCAAGCTAGGGAGTGTGACCTTTCCTTTCTCGAGCCAAGTATGTCCCTGAAGTGCGAGAAAACAGCGTCCTCGATGTCGTTGGCCTCGGACAACACACCTCGATCCGTGTACAACTGTGAGATTCTGTTATGACCCTGGACCTCGGAAACCATAGCATGGAAGAACTTTGTATTAGCATCCCCTTCATTAATGAATTTCGCTCTAGATTGCTGTCTCCTCCTCAATCTTTCCACCGCGGAGAGGCCTAGAGCCCTAGTCTTCAGTGCTTTATACAAGCCCGACTCAGAAAGAGACAAGTCTCTAACCTCCATTGCTTTGTCAAGCCTGAAGATAACCTCCGTTACAATGGCTAGCTGAAGCCTTACCGGCCCAATTAGATTCCTGCTCCAAAGCTTGAGAGCCTTGGCCGTTCTATTTAGCTTGGAAGAGAGACGATGGAGTGCCCCAATAGGATGATCACTGGTCTCCCAGGCGCCCTTGACAACCTCGAGAAACCCTGGCAACCTAGGCCAAAAACTCTCAAAGCGAAAACCACGGTATCTGTTGGTAGGCACATTGGAGACGAGCAATAGAGGAGAGTGATCCGAGATTGACGACGAGAGCGGCCATAGCTCCCTAGCAGGGAAGAAAGCCTCCCATTCAATGGTTGCGAAACATCGGTCTATCCTTGTCATAGTCACATTGTTTCCATGGCAGTTTCCTCTCCAAGTGAACCTCTTCCCCCTAAGATTTATCTCCCTTACCTCAATTGCATCAATCGCCATGTTGAACTCCCTCATAAGTGCGCCGTTTATATTCAACCCCGAGCTTTTTTCCTGCGGTGCTCTAATCATATTGAAATCATCGAGAACCAGCCAAGCCTGGTTAACGCAACCTTTCAAGCGACGGAGGTCCATGAGGAACCTTCTCTTTTCGACCACTGCTTGTGGCCCATAGACCCCTGTCCAGGACCACACCTCCTGACCCTGAGAAAGTTGGACATCGCATGTAAGAGTGAACTCCGAAGATCTTACATTAACCATCCTGATAGAACTATCTGCTATTGCCAAGATGATTCCCCCTCGGGTTCCCTGAGCCGGCAAAAAGCAGTAATTTTGGACAAATCGTGGCCCAAAATGTTGCATGTTGGCGCCAAAGATTGGATGGATGGAGCTGGGAGTTCGTCCTCCATGGACGGAGATGGATTGACCATCGGTGGAGATGCGGCAATGCCGTAGGTGCCAGTGTCGCTGGAGATGGGGCGGCTTCGAGACCTAGCTTTGGTGGCGCCGTGAGCTGGGGTGGCGTCGGGAGTTGGAGCGACGCCGGAAGCTGGTCGTTGACGGACGGCACCGAAAACTAGTCAGGTGGCTGCGGGAGCTAGCCAGGACGGGTGACGCCAGAAGCTGCTCGGGGTGGTTGCGGGAGCTCCTGACAGGAGAACGAATCGAAGCTCCTGCTCCTGTTGCGATTTGGGAATTGAAGAGGCAGGAGGCAGGGGCAGGGAGCCATCTGTAAATAAATTTGGGGAGGCGGGCGTTTATTTGCAAATTCACGGACTTCTTGCTGTGCGCCGTTAGATCGTAATCCAAGGGCCACTGTTGCAGGAGTGCATGAGTACATGTGAAGCAGTGAGTACAAAGGATCCGTTGCCCACAATCACAATGCCATAACCAATTCATTGGCAAAAATCTGTTGTTTGTATTGAAACCCATGAACCATGACCAAATTTTGGTGTGACTAATGTTTGGTTTGAACCCAATTTTTCGTTCTAGCCAATTTTATGCATGTGAAGTTTAAAACTTAGTAATTAAAATAAAAGGAACCAAAATTTAAATGGAGCTAAATTTGGAAGTTTTAAAAAATATTTTAATCATAACAATCAAATAATTTGTAAAAATTATGTGGGGCAGCCTAGGAATTTAGATGAATGAAGAATTTTATTTCATATAATTTGGATCATAGATGAAATAGATACGAAAATTTCAAATTAATGTCAAAACGCAAAAAAAAAAGTACAAATACACCAGTATATATGCTCCTGGAAGGCTGGAACCCACTTTGCATGCTCGCTTCTGCTATCTGTGCGTCTGCATGGTGGGACCCATGCTGCTTGCAAGGCCATGAACTAAAATCAAGGCCATGTAGCAAGGGCGAGACCAAATTTTGACAAGGTAATCGAGGGATGCAAAGTAAAGGTATCCTAGAAGCCGAGGCATCTCATCACTAGAGAAGTGAGCTTTACTGCCTGTATATCTCTATCGGTCACTAATGCTAAGCTATTTGCAAACCGGTGGTGATACTAGCTTGAGTGCCAATCATTGTTTTAATATCATGCTATAGCCTTGATGTAGCATTTAGGACACCTCGACCGCTACTAGGGATGACAATAGGGCCCATTCCCAAATCCCCGACGACAAATTCACTAGTTAGAGGATGGGTATGAGGAAAAATCCCGAGGGGATGGAAATGGGAGAAAAATTATCCCCATCGGATCTGACAGGGCGGGTCCGTTCCATTCCCATCCTCGTTCCCATTCAGGGCCACGAGAAATCATTGACAGGTGGACCCTTCCCTAAAAATAATGTTTATTTATTTGTATTATCAACTATTCATTGAACCATGTGATCATAATTTAATTGGAGAAGTCGAATACGTACTCGTTTGTTGGTGTGTTTAAGGCCTCACTACTATATAAATGATCATCGACGACCCTCAACACTGGCAGCTACTTCTAGCACTCCAGTGATGTGAAAAAAAATATGCGCACGCACACGCGCGCGCGCGCGCGCGCGCGCACACACACAGGGGTAGAAAAAAAAATGAGAGAGAGAGTGTGTATTCTCCTTTCACCGTTTGCAAACACCAAGAGATAACAAGTGACATATAAGCAGAACATGCACCGGGTAATTATACGTACGGATGGACGAAAGGTTTGGAGACTGTGGTGTACGTAACGTATGCATGCTGCATGCATGATGGGAATTGGAGGCAAATGGGACTAGGGAGCACTTTCCCTTCCTTCACAACACATTGTCCTGCGCGACTATCTACCATGAGAGAAGACTGGTTGATAGATTGAGTCAAATTTTCATTGTTTGGGACGATTTGGAAAATCATGTGTGTGCATATTTGGCTCGATCTTGTTCAACCTATTTGTGTTTCTAGCTTACATTTCTCACAGCTGTTCTCCCCCGTGCGCCCCATCGCTGCACAACCACCTTCGCATCATGTTCGTGCTTGTCTTGTGGCCAGATTTGGGCGTGTGTGCCCCGCTACTGTAGTGTTGTCTTCTTTTGCACGCCCACTGCCAAACGGCCACGGCCACGGCCTCCGCACGCGTTGCCCGGACCATGCCTCGCGGGTAGAGCTGTCATCACCCGTGGCTAAGTCGTGGACAACAAAGAAGGAGAATGAGTCACAGAATGCCTTGATGGAGGCCACGTCGCCAGCGGTGGAGGCGGCGTTGGAGCCCGAGCTGGCTAGAGAGATGAATCCCTAATTGCTGAGGATAGACATGAGCCACGATGAAGCTAATGGTGTCGTGGTTGGATGCCTAATTGATCAAAGAAGGGGCCTAATCTATCAAATCTTTCACAAAAAAAAAAGACAAAGAACACACCGCTAATTAATGGTCGTGATCTAATGGAGTTGAGTTCATTAGGAATTTAGATGAATTATAAAATTTGTACTACGCGATTTAGACTCCAAATGAAAAGGATACAAAATTGAGAAATCGAAAAGAACAAAAAATGAAACGCACATAGATAGCTAGCTAGTTGGCTGCAAGCTAGATAGCTAGCGTAGCCGTACGCGAGCGCGGGCTGGGCACTGGCCGCACTCGCGCTACTCGCCGCACACGCGCTTGGGCCGGGCCGCTGGGCGTCCGACGGATCGGACGCCCAGGTTGAAGCATTTTCGTTTTTTAAGTGAAAAAAAATTGCATCATTATTCACGGCCTGTCCACCAAAGAATAACACTATCTTTGTTTTGCGCCATGTATACATCTAGCACACCCACCATCAAATATTAATTAACTAGCATGGTGTCCCACGCGGTTGCATGGCTAGATCTTGTATTTGATATAGACTCCTTTTATAACCTCGTATTTGATATGAACTCATTTTTCATTGATTTTATTTTATTTTATAGCTTTTATTCTTAGCCGTTATATATAATTCAGGTCACCAACAATAAACAATATACTTCTTTCTTTTTCTCTTTGATTAAGGGGGACTTTCTTGTATTTTAGAATTAACGTGGTGACTCCATTTAACTCTACTTTAATATAATAATAGATAGACAACATGATGTCCCACACGTTTGGATAGATCTCGTGTTTGATATGTACATTTTTTATAATCTTGTGTTTGATATAATTCTTTTTAAATTGCTCTTATTTTATTATTGTAGCTTTTAATATAAGTTGTTATAATTCGGGCTCACAATAATTGACGGTGTAATTGACGGTTCGATTAATGGAAAAATTTTCTTGTGTTTTATAATTAATGTGGTGGTTTTAACTCTGCATTAATATAATAATGGAGTATATTCTAACTTAGTATAATAAAAGTGGCACCAACCACTTGATCTTATTATTTATTAATTACCGCTGGATATAAATATGTACATGAACCGAAGATCTCCACCTAGCATATATAACAGCTTTGCTCCCATCGGCATTACCTCTTGCACGTCCTTCTTCCTGAAGAACTGATAGACAGTGTACATGCAGTAAAAGCACCTGGCTTTGGCGCACTTGCAAAATGAACTCCATGCATGTCGATCATGAGGGGTCGAATTAATGCCTATGAATTATGTGTACAACGGAAACACCAACCAATTATGTGTACTACTCACTACAAGGAATAGAAGATTAGACAGGCCGAGGTTAATGAAACACTGTTTGGACGGTAGATCGACCATCAACTAAAAAAACCATATGTCCATGGGCACTGAGAAAGATCGAGAGAGCTTTATTTTGAGCCATGTGTGTATACACATGTAGCACTCACTATATCAAACATTCTGACTTCTGCCATTAAAGTGGCATCAGCCATATATCTTAACTTATCTTCAATGGCAGCCTACCCTTCACCACTTGATCTTCTCAATGCCTTCATGTACTGAAGATCTCATTACCTCTTGCACGATCCTCTTCCTGCAGAATCATGGACTCCATGCATGCCGATCATGAGAGATCGATCAAAGCCTGTTATGTGCAGAGAAAACACCTACCAAACTTGGAACTTTTATATTGGCAATAATATATATATATGCATGTACTCTTCCTATATGAAGCTCAATTGCCTCTGTCATTCATATGGCTTCCTCTATGATGTCTCCTCCTCAATGTATCACCATTTCACCAGAGCTATCAGGCAACATAGTATAGCTTGAGGAGGAGGAGGAGCAAGAAGAAGAAGTCGTATAACTTCGTATAATGTATGCTATACGAAGTTATTACGGTATACATCTAGCACACCCACCATCAAATATTAATTAACTAGCATGGTGTCCCACGCGGTTGATTTTATAATTAATGTGGTGGTTTTAACTCTGCATTAATATAATAATATATTCTAACTTAGTATAATAAAAGTGGCACCAACCACTTGATCTTATTATTTATTAATTACCGCTGGATATAAATATCTACATGTTCCGAAGATCTCCACTTAGCATATATAACAGCTTTGCTCCTATTGGCATTACCCCTTGCACGTCCTTCTTCCTGCAGAACTGAGAGACAGTGTACATGCAATAAAAGCACCTGGTTTTGGCGCACTTGCAAAATGAACTCCATGCATGTCGAGCATGAGGGGTCGAATTAATGCCTACGGATTATGTGTACAACGGAAACAACCAATTATGTGTACTACAGGCCCGGGCCCCAGGCACGTGCGGCCCGTTCGACGGAACAGGGCCCCCAATTTAGAGGGGCCTCGAAATTCCAGCAACAACCCACCTAGCACTAGGCCCAGTACGTTCCTTGCTTGCCTCCAGGCTCCATAGCAGGCCTCGGGCAGCCCATTACGCGTCCGAAAGCCAGTCTTGCACCGCGGGCCGCGGCCCAACTAATGCCAGCTAGTAGCCCATTACCTCCCTGCTCCTAGTCCTGCTCGCACAGAAGCCCAAGTGCAGTACCGCTGCCGCTGCCTCACCTCTCGTCTGTCGCACAGCGCCGTCCGCCGCCCGCCTCTCCGCCAGCCTTCGCCCACGCGCCGTCCGCCTCCTAGCCACCGCCCACGCGCCGTCCGCCCCCGTCGGCCGCCGCCCGTCTGAGACGGTGAGGAGCAATCCCCATCCCCAACTCTCAAATCCTAGGGTTAGAAAATAGATTTTAATTTTGAAAGTTAAAAGCTAGTGTTAGTGTTAGAAATTCTAGAGTTTGGCACAGGGCCCCAGATTTTGCCGGCACGGCCCTGACGAGGCGCTCAAGTACCCATAGGCACCGCCAAGGAATGCAGGTGATGATGTTTTGTTCGTTGGAAACGGTGTTGTTGTGAAAATGATTGTTTTGTTGTACTCCGAGAAAGATCGAGAGAGCTTTATTTTGAGCCATGTGTGTATACACATGTAGCACTCACTATATCAAACATTCTGACTTCTGCCATTAAAGTGGCATCAGCCATATATCTTAACTTATCTTCAATGGCAGCCTACCCTTCACCACTTGATCTTCTCAATGCCTTCATGTGCTGAAGATCTCATTACCTCTTGCACGATCCTCTTCCTGCAGAATCATGGACTCCATGCATGCCGATCATGAGAGATCGATCAAAGCCTGTTATGTGCAGAGAAAACACCTACCAAACTACTTGAACTTTTATATTGGCAATAATATATATATGCATGTACTCTTACTATATAAAGCTCAATTGCCTCTGTCATTCGTATGGCTTCCTATATGATGTGTCCTCCTCAATGTATCACCAATTCACCAGCTATCAGGCAAACGTAGTATAGTTTGAGGAGGAGGAGGAGCAAGAAGAAGAAGAAGAAGATTGCAGAAAACTAATTGCAGAGTTGTGAAGCTACCGTGGTGGCGTGGGATTAGGAGGCAAAAGGGAAGGACACCTTAGAATCATTAAAAATATGTGTCTCCAGAATTTCAAGGCCTGCATTAGGCTACTCTCCAGGCATGCATGGGAATTGGACGCATGATGAGAAAGGAGATGTTGAACTTGAATGGGTGTATTGTCAGATCACTCATTAAAGGGAAGATTTTTGAGTGAAGATTTTATGGTGGGGTGATTTTTCAACTGATGAGAATACTTTTGTGATGAATTTTAGAATTTTTTAGACTAGCATTGGACTAATGATTCATTGGACTAATGATTTTATGAGATCTTGAGGGGATCTATTTGGATATTATTTTGTGGTAAGAAAAAAACAAAAAGGTTAAAATAAAAAAGGTGTAGCACTTATGGAGTGATTAGTGCTAATCAACGTGATTATAAATGGCTAATGGCCCGGCTAATGATCGTATGAGCTCCTGCTAGCTTAGCTGTGCGTCAGTGCATGCGGGCCGTGCAGTGCATGCGCGCAGTGAATAGACTAGCAGGTGAGCAGGCCGGCCCAATCGGCGCAAAAAGGAAAAAGGACGAAAATTAGACTATTTTTGGGAGAAAGTGATTTTTTTTTAGTTTTCCACATTGTTTTGACGGCGCAAAAAGGACGAAAATTAGACTATTTTTGGGAGAAAATTTCAGAGATCAGAGGAGAGACTAGAGAGGATTTGTCAAAACATTCCGACTGCAGGGAGTGTTTGTCAACAACTGTGCGCAATATCACTACACACGTGTTCTCCTATGATCACGCGTGTCAATGTCCCTGGTGCCCTTTCTAATCTTCTACGGTTTTATAAGTCGATGAGTAAGATATAAAAGGCTCTATAGTATATATGTTGTACGTTGTATCTCTTGCGATACATCGAACAATTGTTCTGTCTATCAACTGATACGCCTTGTGCCACTTGAATGAAAGCTGTGCCACCTACTGCTGGCCCGTCTTGTGTTGCCACCTGTGTGCAAACTCTCGCCGCTCGCCGCCATCCTATGCCATGTGCACAATCTCCACTGGTTGTGTCTTGCTAGTCTACCAACTTCCGTCCTGTGTACCATCTTCCGAGTCGCCGCTTTCTCATGTTTTTGGTATCTCCACACCATTGCCAACTCCCTCAATGCCACCTCTGGCCGCCTAGCTTGTACCTTGTGCATGCCCATTAGTACCTCTCCAAAGATGAAACGCATCCTGCCGTAACTGCATAGATCAGTTATGTCACTGACATTTGGATCCCACGTGGGCCCACAACTATGACCCACATGCAGTGACTCAATGGCTCTCTGAAGTTATGTTCATAACGGCAGAGGATTCCATATTCCCTCTAAAAATGGTAAAATTCTCCGAGTGTATATGATATGGTCTCACGATATATTCCAACATTGTTGAACACCTCTAGCATTAGTTGATTAATTACCATGACATGCCGTCCCTTTACGTTGGACGAATCGGACCAGACAATTATTAAAAACTTGCATGCTAGCCCACACGTTGGGCTCATCCATACATTTATCTAGAAAGAGACCATTATTAATTGATATGGTAAGGTTGATGACATATGGTCAAAACAAATGCACAAATGCTGGAGTAGTATACTCCCTCCAGTTTTAAAATAGTAGATGTTTTAGACTTTTATGTGGTATACCAATGCAACATTTATTATAAGGGGTCTTGTATTGTTTTACCCCTCATCAATACAATATATTTATTCACTGGATCCTCACTTCGTAAGTGATGAATAGTCCGGTTGGTAGGACTCTTCTTTTATGTTAGCTAGCATGATATATACATATAGTAGAGTTAAGTGTAACGCGTGTAAACCGCTTAACTTAATAACAAACCTAGCCCAATCATAAAATGCAATACAGATCTTGGCTACATCCCATGCATGTCGTCGAGACTATCCCAACAATTATGCGCGCACAAGGCTGTCGAGAAAAGTGAAATGCATGGCAACCAACACGTTAATTGTGGAGGAGGCACATGTACTGTAATTGCATGACGATATATATGGGCACAACGCTCCCCGGCGTGACATCTTCGGTTCGCAGTTTGGTTCGATTCGGTTTGGTTCAGCCAGAAGTAAAAAAAAAAACTTTTTAAAAAATTACAAGACTATAAAATTATCTGTAAATATTTTTAAAATCTTTAAGCAAAATTCTATAAAGTCTAAAAAATTTATTGCAATATGTTGCACCGAATAGTTTGTTGGAATTGACAAATGTTAGCTCATTCAAATAAAACAAACCAAATCGTGAAACAAAGATGGAGGTAATGAAAGTGATAGGTTGGTGACTTCGTTCCCCTGTACTAATGCAGCCCATAGCCACAAAGGAAAAGATAGGAGCGATCTGTTCGATCCGTCTCTTAGAGAAAACGAGAAATTACATAGTAAAAATCATATCCTAACCTTCAAGCTATTCAACTACTCTCAGTTGGATTGGTGCGCAAGGAAAGATTGATTTCAAATGCAGGACAAAAATAAACCGGCAGTTTGGGAGAGGGAGACCAGGGAGCTATATAAATCGTTAACAGGACAACATAAAAAGGCATGCTAATCTGCTGCAGAAGACCATCACTCAGATATGTCTGCCCAGCCAGCAAACTAGCAATACCCTAGGTCTAATCATATACTCCCTCTATCCAAAAAAGAATGTTATTCTAGCATTCAAACTGAGAGAATATTATTCAAGCCAGATGACACATGTAACCCTAGGTGGTTGGATAAAAACTGATCGGCTGGGAAAAATAATCCTAATAAATCCGTATGAAAAGAGAGGAGCACATGCAGCGGCCTAACAGAAAACACTTCATATTTAATCAATGGAGTGGAACCCATAGCGTAGGATGATATTTTTTTTCAGGACAAAATTTAAAAGCTAAAATGAATGAATGGAGGGAGTATACAAGTACATGTTGCTGCTTCTTCTTTCTTCTTCACCACATCACACAAACAATAC
>SPJY01038107.1:0-14101 GCA_005191435.1 Raddia distichophylla | reverse complement strand
GGAGGCTTGATCTTACAAAGTCGCTCTTTAACCGGGAGCATGACCATTTAAGTGGTTTTACATCATGCAGATGATGTACGCTTTACTAAAAAAAATATAATACTCTTCCATTGAAGAGTACCGTAACAAAACCATTCAGAACAATAACCTCATTATTGTCACGTCATGCCCTAACCAAGACACCCCATCACAACATGTCCTAACCGTGACACCCATGTCTGAGCACACCACCATCTAGAGACCCCTCACGGATCCCACCATGGTGTGCGTAGGTAGCAATACCAAGATTCTTCAACTATAAGGACGCACATCCCATAACGTGCTTGCGGTTGCATGGTCATTATTGGTTAAATCCACCATAATCATCGGTCCTTATCCTCGAGCAGCAATCAAACACAAACCCGAATCTCAAGCACGAGGACACCCACCATACAAACCAACCGCTCTTTATCGTAGCAGTGCATCAAGTATATCCTTCACCACAGAACTCACAGTTGAGTAATTAGCCTCCGAGAGTTGGTGAATCGGAGGGTAAAGGTCAACTACCGTGGAGCGTAGTTGACTCAATGATCTTCTCACATGTGGAGCGGAGGATGAAGGATGTCCCATTTAGGTTTCTTCATTGCATGGTGGGGAAGATTCCCTACAAGGTGGTGCCCCACAGGGTGTTGGCAGACACATGGTACGAGAAGCTCTGATGCTCATATGACATATGGCCGTTTCATTTAGTAATTAAATACGCAGGTTGTGCCAGAGGTCAAAGGGAAGAAAAGCCTGGGGAGCTGTTATAGCATTCGTGCAAAGGCTCAGAGGTCAATCTCTTGCACCTAGCTCCGCGAGGGAATCGGCTCCGTCAAGGACTCAACCAGATAATGGAAAATATCAGAGGATATAATCCTCCTTTGCAATGCCTGGTCCCCACTACATGGGGGAATTGATGTAATCCTCTGTGTATTTTTGAAATGTTGTGCTCTCAAGCTCTATAAATACCTAGCTGGCTACTTTTACATTTGTGGGTGTGGGGCATTACTACTAAAAAATCTTGTCCCTATTTCACTAAAATATATTGTCTGATTCTATCGTCAATTGGGAGCAACCTGAGTTGAGCTTATTTCTGAACCGCCGGCCTAAAGAGTCCCCTTTTTGTTGCAATCCCGACTTCCAAGATGTCGAAGAGATCTTAGCGTAGGAGATAGCGAAAGAGACACGAAAGAGATTTTTATCCTCGTTCATACCTCTAGCGTAGGATTAAAGCCCTACGTCTAGTGTTTTACTATAATTAGGAGATTACAATATAAAGTTTATGAGAGAAAGAACCTTAAAGGATCGATAGGCCACCTAGAGGGGGGGTGAATAGGCTAATAAAACAAAATTGCGGAAAGTAGACACTCAAAATAGTAACCAGCGCGTCGGATGTTCCGATCTGGTCCAGAGAGCCTTGCGTCGGATGTTCTGATCTGGGTCGGATGTTCCGTTGTATGTCGGATGTTCCGATCCTGGTTGTTCTGAATTCGACGAAAACCTGCAGTAAAAATTGATTTCTCGAAAAACCAAGTTTAGATCTAGTCAAGAATATTCAGAACAAGTCACAAACCAATAGTAAAACAAATACTTAAGACCGAGACGAGGCGATTTTTGTTTACCGATGTTCGGATCTTTGAAGAAAGATCGATCCTGCTCACCGTTAGGGAAGACACAAAGTCCGGATAACCAAGACCCTAAGCCCCTTCCGGCGATGCACAACAGCACTCACCGGTGTTCACTAGATGAATCATGTTCCTTGCGTAGGCGGATTCACACCTTCACAAACTCTGAAAGTACACCACACAAAGCTCGGCGGCTCACCGGCGACACCTAGCCTTCTAGGAGCCCTTCAAGCCTCCAAGAATAATAAATGCGACTAAGAAATTAGGAATCGCTAAGTGCTCAAGAATTGGATGTCTCTAATTCGTCGAGCACTTTGGGTGCCTTGATCTCTCTAGATCTAGATCTCACAAGATGAACAAGAGAGAAAAAGGCTAGTGTTCTTGAGAGATGATGAAGAAGTATTAGGTTTAAATCAGAGTGTAATCAGACTGTGTAACCTTTTGGCAGGTGTTAGAGGAGAGCTTTAAATAGGGAATATCGAAAAATAGTCGTTGCTGCAAAAGATCCCGCATCGGATGTTCCGACCCACGTCGGATGTTCCGATGGAGTACTTACTGGATAGCGTTGGAAACAAGCAGACTGGGTTCACCATCGAATGTTCCGACCCACGTCGGATATTCTGATGATGTTGGTTCTGTATAAAGTGTATTTTGAGTGGAAAATTCACACGAATTTCGAGATACCTATTTTGAGCACTTAGGAACCATTATATGCTTCTCCGTAGCATCCCTCTTCATAGTACGGCATACCTATGACTCAATAAATAAAGATTTACAAATAATTACTAGTTTTGATGCCTTCTGGCAACATATCCACGTTTTAGGTGTACAACATAACATTTAAACATGTACTTCATGAATTTAACATGTATAACACCCGTGTACATTTCTCCAATAAAAATATTAACTCTATAACTGTTAATCATTAATCAACAAAACCACTTTGGGGCCTAGATGCACTTTCAATCTCCCCTTTTTGTTGTATTGATGACAATAATTATAGCTCACAAAGGAATTATAAACAAGAATATAGCTGAAAGCTCCCCCTGAAATTATAACAAGAGTCACAACAAGAGCCTCCCTTATATCCTTGGCAAATTTGAATCTAAATGTAACATGACAGGATATATCACACAACATGAAAAGTAAATAACTAACAATTCACCATTGCAACATCATCACAAGATAACAATTAAAGTCTTACAATTACAACGTACCACATAAACCATCGAGTTTAAAACATAGTTTTGCACTTAAACATTCAAGTTTCACACAGAGGAGTCTAAGATGTATAGATAGATAAATGCAGATAGATAGAATTTTTCTCCCCCTTTGGCATCAAGACGCCAAAAAGGGACTACTCGATCCATTCGGATCGCTGCTGCTGGAGCCACCACCGCCACCATGACCGTCGGTGACGACTTCATCATCATCGTCGTAGCCGTTGCCTCCACCGGATGGAGGAATCCCGAATAGCTCTCTTATGTATGTGTCAATAGAGGTGTTGGGAGACTCGGAATCATCAGATGACAGTGGCATGCCAAGATGTTTCTTGATGTCTTGAATGTGTTTACGATTGTCGCGAAGACGCACAATAGTGTCCTTGACCCTTTCATTTGTCTTGCGACACATACAGAAGATGGCTTTCAGCATTTTCTTGATAGAGCCACCAGGAGATGACGTGCTAGACCTTGATGAAGAAGGGCCCGCCCTATCACGAGGAGCAGAAGAAGGACCCGCTCTATCACGAAGAAGCAGTACCCCTCATGGGCGGAGTCGCAGAAGCACCGCCAGGAGAAGCCAGTCCACGAGTGGTCACAAGATAGGGGGCGTGCTTCACATCCATCACAAACTTGAGACCAGTGACATGGATGATCATGCTCATCAGAAAAGGAGCATAAGGACAGCTCCTCTTTAGATCACAAGCATTGATCTTGATCTCACCCTAGATGAGGTCCAGCACATCAAAGGGACACTCTTGCAAACCAATTTTCAAAAGAAGGTTGCGAGAGTATGATAGGACACGTGAGGCGTCACCTTCCTTGGAAGAGAGAGTCTTGCGAAGAAGGCGATTGAGCACTTGATAGAGTGGCTTCATGCTTTCCGTAGCTCCAGCCTTAGAGGGAATAGGCCCATCATACAAGAATTTCAGCTCATGATTCTTCAGAGCATCCATATTGTGGACCTGCTCCGTGTTGCCTCTGGTGGACAGCTTCAGATGATTGCCAAACTCCTTCTTCATGAAGTGGTAAAATACTCCATCACACATGAATCAGAAGATGTCGCCAGCTACGTCGCCAGCGAAGTACAACTTAGCATAGAACTGACAGATCACTTTATCATTCCAGTCATGTTGAAAGCTCATGATGTTGGTCAATCCCATGGTGTTGCAAGCAGAGATCACTTCATTGATAACTGGATTGTCTGCCAATGCCATTCCTTCCTAATCAATGAATTGCATTCTCATGACTGGGTTCTTCTTTCGAACAAAGGCAGCGTCATAGAAATCTTGATGGCATAAATTTCAGAATCTTTGATCAGTGCCTTCCTCCTCATACTGCAGAGGATCCTCAACCCTGCGGTGTTGGATCTCCCTGATGCCCGAAACATAATAACCAGGGATCTTCAGTGTAGTGTTATGAGTGAAGGTCCTGGTTGACTTCTTCACCATAAGCGGACCAATGGGATCACGGACATTTGCTCTCTTCCAACGAGCAATTTTCTCATGATAATCCGTGGGATGCTCGTTGTGTGAGGCGGAAGGAAGGACGGCAAGCGAACTTGAGGTTCTTTGCCGTTTTGGAGGATTGGCAACACCCTTACCCTTTGGATCATGCTGAGAGGAAGACATCTGTATGATAAATATAATAGAATCAAATAATTGCAAAGCGAATGCTCAGAATTGCTAGAAACATGGTCTACACAGTACACCCCACGTCAGAACATCCGACCGACGTCAGAACATCCGATGGGGTTTTCTATAGCAAACCATAATTTGTGACAAAACTGAGTGCGAGTAGTTGAAATTGGTAAATTTTGATGTGAATAGCACAATGATGAAATTGGATATAGCAACCGAGGTGTGGAAACTACAAAACCCGAGCGAGGTCAGTGAGAACCCCATCGGAACATCCGACATGGGTCGGAACATCCGACGGGTACATCAACTGCAAACTAGGGTTTGTCACATCTCGCATCAAAAGAACGAATCCGAGGCATCAACAGGTAGGGAATACTTCTATGAACAAGACTGGACCATATTTAGCCTCGAAATCAAGTTAAAACGGCGTACATTGCACGTTTTAGGGTTTTCAAGATTTGGCTATTGTACCTTCAATGGAGAACAAGGGAAACGAGCAGAGGAGGGGCTGATGGGGAGGAGGGGCTCGTGCGGGGTCACCAGCAACCGTACACACCGCCGCCACCGCCGGAAGATCCACTGCAGCCGGAGCTTCCTTTGCTGCCGCCGGCACCTGAAAGAGGGGAAGAGAGAGGGGTGATAACTGATGGGTAGAAACCGTGGGGTAAAAAGGACAGGACTCACGCGGTTAAAAGAATAAGTCGCAGTAACCGGGTCGGGCCGGAACATCCGACAGGAACATCCGACGAGACCCGTACAGTGCCGCACCAGAAGTTCCGACGCAGGTCGGAACATCTGATCCCCCTCTTACTGGAATTGAAAGTTTTAGACTCCAGACACTTCGAGGATAGATAAGATCTCTGCAGAAAAATAGAGAGGAGTTTTAGAAATTGAATTTACCCATGAATGACCTGTAAGCATATCAATCATTCAAACTAAGGTCATCCGTGAATAAATAGGATGTGAATATTCAAAGAGCCAAATCAATCATTTTCAATCTCCAAACAATATGTGTAATAGGTCAAGCAATATTTCGAGAGTCAAGGATATTTAATTCACTCCGCAACTCGCAGAATTTTCTCTCATCAAGGGGTTTGGTAAAAATATCAGCTAGTTGATTTTGGTTCTCATGTGGGTAATATCGATATCACCTTTGGTTGAATGGTCTCTTAGAAAGTGGTGGCGATTATCGATATGTTTAGTTCGGGAATGTTGGATGGGATTGTTGGCTATTTTTATGACGCTCTCATTGTCACATAAAAGTGGGATGTGGTTGAGGTTCAGGCCATAATCTCTCAAGGTTTGCCTCATCCAAAGTAGTTGGGCACAACTAGGGATGGCAACGGGTCGGGTCCTGTTGGGTGGAAATAAACCAGACCCGACCCGAAACCCAAAACTGAATAGCCGGCCCTAACCCAAAATTAAATATGGGCACAAAACCGAACCCGAACCCGCTGGGTACCCGAAACCCGATGAGTGGCCCATGGGTTTGTGTTTTACCAGAAGCCCGCAGTTCACTGGTAGCACTAGTAGCTCCTGCACAAACAGCCGCACCTGGCGGGCGGGGCGGATCTGGACCTGGATGTGCACCGGCGGGCGGCAGTGGATCTGGACCAGGCCGTGCATCAGCCGCCGCCGGCGGATCTAGGGCTAGCTGTGCAGGCGTGCACCTGCGGGCGGCGGTGGATCTAGGGCTAGCTGTGCAGGCGTGCACCTGCGGGCAGTGGCGGATCTGAGGGTTGTTGCCTATTGGTGGACAGACGAGCGGCGGCTGGCGGGGTGGGACTAGAGGCGGGCTGGCAGTGGGCAAGAGCGAGATGACCGGCGGGGCGGCGGGCGGCCGCGAGCGGCGGGTTGGTGGCGAACTGGCTGTGGACTTAGGGTTTGGGCGGCGGCGTGAGGACTGTGGGAGAGGATTGGAGGGGCTGAGCCGCAGCCGCTGAGGGTCTGAGGCAGTGAGGCGGCGGCCGTGAGGGCACTGGGCCAGGCCAGTTACTTGGGCCATGGCTGCACTAGTTAATTGCTTGGTTTGAGGGCCCATGGGTGTCCGTGGGTTGCAAACTCCCCCCGCCCCGACCCGCGAGTGATTCGGGGCCCGACCCGCTAGACCCGTGGGGGCAAAACTAAAACCAAACCCACCCCATCGGGTGCAAAACCCGCGGGCCCCCGCCCCCACGGGTCTAATTGCCATTCCTAGGCACAACAACGTCCCACGGCAATGTATTCAGCTTCAGCTGTGGACAGGGCAATGAAATGTTGTTTCTTGGACGTCCACGAAACGAGCGACCTTCCAAGGAATTGGCAAGTACCAGAGGTACTCTTCCTATCCATTTTACAACTGGCATAATCCACATCAGAATAGCCGATTAGGTCAAAGTTTGACCCTTTAGCATACCAAAGGCAAAAGTTAGGAGTGTGTATCAAATATCTCAAGATTCTTTTGGCTACCACTAAGTGGCAATCCTTGGGTGCGGCTTGAAATTTTGCACACATGTACACACTAAGCATAATAACAGGCCTAGATGCACAAAGATAGAGGAGAGAACCAATGATAGAAAGATATACCTATGATATACCTTTTGATCGACGTCCTTACCATTTACATTTAAATCAAGATGTCCATTTGTTGGCACAGGATTCTTGATTGGCTTTGCGTCGCTCATCTTAAACTTTTTAAGCATATTTTTCACGTACTTTGATTGGCTAATGAAAGTTCCTTCCTTCATTTATTTCACTTGTAGTCCAAGGAAGAACTTAAACACTCCAATCATTGACACCTCAAAGTGTTTCGTCATTAAACGTCTAAACTCCTCGCAAAAACACTCATTAGTAAATCCAAAAATAATATCATCAACGTAAATTTGACAAACAAAGATATCACCATCTACCAGCTTAGTAAAGAGTGTAGGATTATATTTACCTATTTCAAAGCCTTTTCTTACCAAAAACTCCTTTAGGCACTCATACCATGCACGTGGTGCTTGTTTCAACCCATAAAGCGTCTTATTGAGTTTGTAGACATGATTTAAAAATTTTGGATCTTCGAAACTGGGTGGTTACTCAACGTAGACAAGCTCGGAAAGTGGATCGTTAAAAAAAGTACTCTTCACATCCATTTGCCATAACTTAAACCCATGGTGAGTAGTAAAAATAATTAAAATTCTAATAACATCTACTCTTGCTATAGGAGCGTAAGGCTCACCACAATCCAAACCTTCGATTTGCGTGAAGCCTTGTGCAACGAACCGTGCTTTGTTCCTTGTCACTATGCCATGTTCATCTTGTTTGTTGCGGAAGACCTATTTTATACCGATGACATTTAGGTTCGGTCTTTCCACCAACTCTCACACTTCATTCCTAGTGAAATTATTTAGCTCCTCTTGCATGGCAACAATCCAATCGGAATCCTTGATAGCTTGATCTACGTTGAGTGGCTCAAGAGAGGAGACAAAAGAGTAAAATGCATAAAAATTTAAAAGACGATATCTAGTAGTTACTCCCTTTTTATGTCATCGATGATGTTTTCGACGGGATGATCTCGTTGAACACTTTGACGTACTCATGAATGTGCATTTGGTGGTGTAGGATCTTCATCAACACTTCCACTTGACTTCTCCTTGAATTTGTCATTCTCATCTTTTTGAATATTTGTAGGAGGTTCGGCTTGAGTTGATGAAGATGGAGAATCATTGTTTTCAACTCCTTGTAGCTTGACATCACCGATGACCATTTTCTTGATAGCCTCACGTGGTGGTTCTTCTTCATCTAGCAAATGTTGATCAACTTGCTCTACTTGAGAGCCGTTAATTTCATCAAATGTTACGTCACGCGAGATTCCAACCACACTAGTGGTATTGCTGAAAACTCGATATGCGTAAGCATTTCATCCATAACCAAGTATGAAGCCTTTGTCAACCTTAGGAGCAAACTTAGAGCTTCTTGATTTCTTATTTAAGATAAAACACTTACTGCTGAAAACTTTAAAGTAAGAAATGTTTGACTTTTTACGGTAAGGAGCTAATACGAAGTTTTTTCAATAACTTGTGTAAGCAGAGTCGGTTGATAGCGTGACAGACGGTGTTTACGGCTTTTGTCCAATATATATCCGACACCTTGTACTCATTCAACATGGTTCTTACCATCTCGATGAGGGTTCGATTCTTCCCCTCGACCACCCCATTTTGTTGAGGGGAGTAGGGAGCCGAGAATTCGTGCTTGATGCATTCCTCATCAAGATATTCTTCAACATTAGTGTTTTTAAATTTCTTTCCATTATCACTTCGTATCTTCTTAATCTTCACTTCATACTTATTTTGAGCTCTTCTCGTAAACTTTTTTAGTATTCCTTTTACTTCTGATTTATCATGCAACCCAAATAAAGTGTGAAAAATTATCAACAATAACAAAACCGTATTTGTTACCTTCTATATATGCAATCGGTCCAAAGATGTCCATATGTAATAATTGTAGAGGTTTTGTTGTAGTCATCACGTTCTTAGAAGGATGAGATGCTCCAACTTGTTTTCCCGTTTGACATGCGCTGCATGGCCAGCCTTTCTCAAACTTTATATTTGTTAGTCCAATGATTTGATTGCCTTTCGAGAGTTTGTGAAGGTTTCTCATACCATCATACCAACATGGGCTAGTCGGCGATGCCAAAATCAACCCATGCTAGATTTAGCCATTAGGCATATCCCAGGGTTATGCCTATCCGTGGAGAAGTCCACTAGATAGAGCTTTCCCTTTCGATGACCCTTAAAGGCTATTAAACCATCACTCCTTCGAATGACATTCACACCACCACAAGAGAAAATACAATTGTAACCGGTTACACAAAATTGTTGTACCGATAATAGATTGTATTTCAATGAATCCATAAGTAAAACATTTGTAAAAAAAAGAACTTCGGAAATAGGAAACTTACCAAGACCAAGTACATCACCTGTACTGTCATCTTCAAAGTAATGCTCTCACTTGGTTGATTGTAACAATTAATTTGAGAGAACATTGCCTTCTCTCCTGTCATATGATGAATGCATCCGCTATCAAGTACCCAACTAGGGCCACCGGAGAGATATTCTTACAAAGTTTAAGATTTGGTTTTAGGAACCCAAATTTGACAGGGTCCTTTGAGGTTTGTCATGAGAGCCTTTCGAACCCAAATGGATCTCACCAAAGGTACGCATTGTTACACTTCGGTCCAACATGATATGTAAACACTTTACCAAAATTTTTCTTTGTAAGAACGTAAGAGGCATTAAAAGTAGAGTGAGAAACGTGAGCCTTTGAGCTTTACTCTCTCACAAAGTGAATTGATTTAGTGACCGGAGTCACCACAATATATGCCTTCTTGCCCTTGGGAGAAATATAACCAAGTCCGGTATTTTTAAAGTTTCCTCTTCTGTTGTCTAAGATCTCATCAAATCTCTTACTCGACTTGTAAGATTTTTGGATACCATCCTCAAGTAGACCCTTTAACTTTTCATTCTCACAAGTAAGGTCTTGCAACGTGGCAAAATTAGTTGTAGAAGCATTCATATCAACATTGTAGCATCTTGCACAACTGTTGCTCGTGTAGAGAGATGAGTCACAAGTTGCATTAGGAAGATTAGATGTGCTCTTCAAAAGATCATGAAACTTCACTATAAGATTCTCATGTGCTTCTTTGCACAAATGAGTTCTTCTTTAAGTGAAGCATTGTTGATCTCAAGAGAGCTTGTTTTGGATTTGACCTAAGAAATTTTTTTGATTATCTCCTTAACTCTCTTCTTTTGCAATGCAAATTCTTTCTCAAGTTGGAGGTTTTTCTCTTTTTCAAGGATGAGTAAGTCTTCTTCTTTCTTAAAAAAATCCTCTTGTTGCTCAACCCTCTCCATGAGCTTGGTCAACTTACCTATATCAAATTTCTTGATCATCTTGACCAAGTTAGCGTTGCTCATATTATCATCATCATCATCACCACTATCATTAGTATAAAAATTAACTAGAGATTTAGAGAATTTTGATGATACCTTAGGACCCTTGGCCATGAGGCACATTGATGTATCATCATCATCCGTCAATTCACCAAATAGTGATGAAGTCGGTTTTGGAATAGCCATTCCAATGCATGCAATGTTCTCATCATCAGACTCGGAGTCGGAATCAGATTTCCACTTCTCACCAATGTGAGCTTCACCTCTCGAAATCTTCTTGTTTCTCTTACTCTTCTCCTTGTCTTTCTTGTAATTCTTTTCTTTCTTCTTTTTTTTTCCTTGTCCTTATCTTTCTTGTGTAGTCAATCGGTAATAAAGTGTCCGGTTCCTCCACATTCGTAACATCTTCTCCTTGAGCTCCTTTAAGATTTGGGTTTTCCGAAATCCTTCTTGCCTTTACTATTATAATCATTATTTTTAAGAAATTTATTGAACCTCTTCACAAAGAATGCCATCTCTTTCATATTTATTTGTGCATCTTCTTCATCACTGCTTGAGCTATCTTCTTTTGTCTTTGACACTTTGCTCGCCTTCAAAGCTATACTCTTCTTATTGCTAGATTGTGCCATTTTTTAATGTTCGAAGCCTCTCGGTCCATCAACTCATTACTAATGATTCTTTCAAGCACTTCATGTGGAGTGATTGTGTGATAATTGTCTCTATCTCGGATCATTTGAACTAAATGGCGATTGGTTGGAGTGATAGCTCGGAGTAGTATCTTGACCACCTCATGATCAGTGAGTGACTTGCATCCAAGTCACTTGGCCTCATTTACCAAAACCATGAGCCGATCAAACATAGTCTTGTAGTCTTCTCCTTCTTTTAGAATAAACTTTCCTAGCTTGGCATTGATTAGCTCTATCTTGGTCTCCCTCACACTTGATGTACCTTCATGAACAACCCTGAGAGTATCCCAAATAATTTTAACTTCTTCAAGTCTGTCCACCCGATTAAACTCACATGGGCTCAAAGTACCAAACAAAGCATTGACGGTTTGATAGTTGCGGAAGGAGTCCCTCTCCTCATCAACGGTGAGATTCTCCGGTTCCTTAGGTTTGAAACCTGTTTCTACAATTCTCCAAATAGAGGGATGAATGGACATTAGATACATCTTCATCTTATGCCTCCATCGTGGGTAGTATGTGCCATCAAAGTGAGGCGCATGCCCAGTAGGAACAGAGACATGAGATGAAGATGTTGTATCTGGATAAACATAAGGAATAGCAACTCTTTTGTTGCCTTCACTTGGAGTCATAATCTCCGTGTCGTCTTTGTCGTTGTTCGGCATAATTCTCCAAACTGTTAAGTTCAAAACAGGTTGTTAGGATTTGATACTAATTGAAATGATCGATATGCCGCCTAGAGGGGGTGAATAGGCTAATAAAACAAAATTGCAGAAAGTAGACACTCAAAACAGTAACTAGCACGTCGGATGTTCCGATGTAGGTCGGATGTTCCGATCTGGTCCAGAGAGCCTTGCGTCGGATGTTCTGATCTGGGTCGGATGTTCCGATGTATGTTAGATGTTCCGGTCCTGGCTATTCTGGATTCAATGGAAACCTGCAGTAAAAATTGATTTCTCGCAAAACCAAGTTTAGATCTACTCAAGAATACTCAGAACAAGTCACAAACCAATAGTAAAACAAATACCTAAGATCAAGACGAAGAACCCGACGATTTTTGTTTACCGATGTTCGGATCTTTGAAGGAAGATTCTACTCACCGTTTGGGAAGGCACAAAGCCCGGATCACCAAGACCCTATCCCCTCCCGGCATTGCACAACAGCACTCACCGGTGTTCACTAGATGAATCCTTTTCCTTGCGGAGGCGGATTCACACCTTCACAAACTCCGGAGGCACACCACACAAAGCTCGGCGGCTCACCGACGACACCTAACCGTCTAGGAGCCCTTCATGCCTCCAAGAATAACAAATGCGACAAAGAAATTAGGAATCGCTAAGTGCTTAAGAATTGGATGTCTCTAATTCGTCGAGCACTTTGGGTGCCTTGATCTCTCTATATCTAGATCTCACAAGATGAACAAGAGAGAGAATGGCTAGTGTTTTTGAGAGATGATGAAAAAGAAGTATTAGGTTGAAATCAGAGTGTAACCTTTTGGCAAGTGTTAGAGGAGGGCTTTAAATAGAGAATCATGAAAAATAGCCGTTGCTGCAGAAGATCTCACATCGGATGTTCCGACCCACGTTGGATGTTCCGATAGCCATCGGATGTTCCGACCACGTCAGATGTTCCGATGGAGTACTTATTGGATAGCGCTGGAAACAAGCAGACTGAGTTCACCATCGGATGTTCCGACCCACGTCGGATGTTCTGATGGTGTAGGTTATGTATAAAGTGTATTTTGAGTGGAAAACTCATACGAATTTTGAGATATCTATTTTGAGCACTTATGAACCTTTATATGCTTCTCCGTAGCATCCGTCTTCATAGTACGACATACCTAAAACTGAATAAATAAAGATTTACAAATAATTAATAGTCTTGATGCCTTCTTGCAACATATACACGTTTTAGGGGTACACCATCACATTTAAACATGTACTTCATAAATTTAACCTGTACAACACCCGTGTACATTTCTCTAATAAAAATATTAGCTCTATAATTGTTAATCATTAATTACCAAAACCACTTAGCGGCCTAGATGCACTTTCAGACCCAGGTAGGGTTCTTTTTGTACAAGGTGAAGGACAAAGGTATGCTATGCGTGGTGTGTTAGAATACGATGGGTTGTTCTTTATCCCTTGGACAAGATTGTGAGCTAACATCCTTCTGTGGGCTGCACCTACCAAAGAGCGTGTTGGGTCCCAAAAACGAAGACTGATCCTTGCTATGCTTTACCTGTTCTAGTACTTAGATCAAGTAGCTAGAACACATAGTACTGCATATTTGGATCATAACCATTGCGAGTAAACACTTTATTGCATCAGAATATTAGCCAAGATGGCATTTACATCAGAGTACGAGCCAGCGTGGCGTTGTGAGGACCCGAAATGGAGTCGAGTCCCCTCTGTGCTTTACCTGTTCTAGTCCCTGGATCAAATAGCTAGAACACACAGACATACAGCTCTTGGATCATTACCATTCAACGAATAAACTTTATTGCATCAGAGTACATGGCTCAACAGCCTTACAAAAGCGGAAGTCTTTAGATCTGAACAAAATACAACTGATAAACAATGAAGACCCAAATAAACTCCACAGGCAAAACTGTAGAGGCGCATTCCTAGACATCCGGTTAGCCTTCGTCTTGAACTCCAAAGGTAAAATCGCTCTCTTGAAAACTCATCTTGTCAAACTCCCCTTCTGAATAAAAATTTCTTCTGTCTGCAACCTGCTCGTTGGAATGAGCAGCCCGCATGAAAGGCGGGGTGAGTACGCGAATACTCAACAAACTATCGTCCTTAAAATGTAATGCAGGAACAATAGGATAGGGTGATTATTTTTGCCTAACATGAATTCCTAACTTATCTGTTTTCAAAATTTACCAATTCATAAATTAGCTAACCCATGAGATTCATCTAATCCAGAACGTATTTTCATGTCACGAGCTTCACCGCTCGTAATACCCGGAACCACACATTGAGCTTCACCACT
>SPJY01038096.1:0-11084 GCA_005191435.1 Raddia distichophylla | reverse complement strand
GAAAAACCAAAAAAAACCGACTTTTTCGGTTAATTCGGTTTCGGTTTTCGGTTTTCGGTTTAAATTGCCCACCCCTAGCCGCAATAGACAGGGAGACCAGTTATACGAGTCTTTGAATCCCCTAAATATCATCGTTAGTGTCTTTTGTTTTGCCCGCCAAGCAAGGTGGTATGGAATTACCATCCCTGTTCAGCTCTGCATCTCCGCAATTATGGTGTTTGGGTGCTAGTTTGATGTCTTTCTCGACTATGTTAAGAAGTGTCTGGGCTATATACCTGGCATCCATGACCTTGTTCATATTTAGGACACCATCTGCGTTACAAGTGTATGGTTCATACCGTGAGATAATAAAGTATTCATCATTCTTCGGTCTATGGGCCCGTACACAGTAAGAGCACTCCCCCTCTTTTTTACACCCAACCACACAGACGTCTAGCCCAGATAGTAGCACTTTGTGCTCACAACGGGTGATTATGCCGAAATTGGAAATGAAGTGTTGCGCCTCCTGCTTACTCCCAAAACTTTGTCCTACTTGTATATATCCCCGGCTAGATATCTGGGAGAAATCAGCCATAACGCAATTCGCTGCCTATATTTCGCGAAAGTACGCGACCGCAGTTCCTGCATCATTCTCACCATCATCCTAAACTTCTCCCGTCACGTCGACCTCATCATCTTCTATGACCGCCACATCAATCTCCTCCGCTAAGACAACCCTATTATGTCCTCCAACCCTCTCCTCTACTTCCACGATTTGACCTTGCGATGAGCCCTCAATCTCTATCGTGTTACTGGGAACATATGTAGCAGACTCTACAGCCATTGATGATATTTCGCTTGTGCCTCCCTCCTCTCGTAGTACCATTACAGCGTACACACCAATCTCGAACGCTTCCTCAACGGACTTTGTAACATACAAGTCGCAGAAAATTCGGTTCCGAAGCTCCCACAGGTTGCACACTACATGCGAAGTGTTTGGGACTTAACAGGGCCGAACCACCTGTAGGCGCACTTTGAAGTTTCGCTGATCTATACCAAGTGTTCTGGCAACCACCCCTATTAAATCTTTAGGTTCTATAGGAAGATCTATTGCGGCTTGTGTGTGCATGCAACTGTGCATGCTAACAAAAGTACCCTGCACTTCTGTTGGAGCATTTCCATAGAATATATGCAGCGTTGTACCCATAAATATCTATCCATGTGTCATTAAAAAAACTGTCACCTATCTACATATGCATTCTCAATTATTACGAAATTATGACACATTGCCACTCATCTTGTCGGTACACAACATACCAGAGTACCCACGCCAAGGAAGAGTAGGACGCGTGGCAGCTCGGCGTAGAGCGGGTGATCAGACCCCCCCAGAGCAGGACTCGTCGCAGCTCGGCGTAGAGCGGGCGATCAGACCCCCACGCCAAGCCAGAGAGCAGGACGCGTGGTGCCCAACCGAGCAGGTGGGCATCGGCCCCACTCAGTAGGCGTCCATGCGAAAGGAGGAAGCTTCTCCGCTAAGGCCTCCTCAACATTCAGCATATCCGTGGTATTAAATGCAAGGATTCAGGCGTGCGAGACTAAGAGAGATGATTGCCTGCACTGTAGCCTGTCCAGCGCACTGTAGCGGTCATTCCATCAATGTGCGATGGCAGAAGCAAAGTGGCGCCTGTGTCAGGCGTCTCCCACGTCCCGTCAGGCCCGGCGAGCGGAGGAAGCCATTTAAGATGTGGACGTCAGCAGGGGCAAGTGGGATGTACGCTGACCTGAGTCCAACCAATGGAATGTCTCCGTCACTCTCTCTCTCTCTCTCTCTCTCTCTGACCAACTGCCTGTCCCTTTCAATATAAAAGGGAGCAGGGGCAGAGGGAGAGGGGGGTTGGATTCCAAGCTGTTTCACACACACTGCTGTAGGAGCTCTTGAGCATGAGCGTTCCAAACCCCAGAGAATACCACCCTCACAGGAGTAGGACTGTTACCCGCATAGGGGGTCTGAACCTGGGTAAATCTGGTGTCTCCCTGTGAGCATGAGCTTTAGCGATCTAGCGGCGAAAATCCCCCCGACCGAACTATGAATCTCCCACGAGATAAATCTGTCTGGTTTAGAACACCGACACATCTATATATGCATTAAAAAATTATTTGCATTAAAATTATCGAACGCTTCCGCCACACACAATCATTCGCATTACAATTAATTTACTTAATAATGTAACATTTTATGTAAATTATAAAAAGATACACGCGCTCATATATTTAAGAATATTATATTTATTTTAAGCATTTACGAAAAAAGTAATTCTTGGACAGAATATTATATTTATTTTAACCATTTACAAAAAATTGTAATTTTGGGACAGAATTATGGAAACTAGAATTATATATTTTCAAACTTTTATTTCAATATAACATTTTTCTTCATTTTATTGCCTAAAAAATGTTTATGCTTGTAAAATCTCCTCAAATACGAGTTAATATCACACGTGCAGATTTGTCTTTAATATTTTCTTACCACTATTACAAATTATTGTTTAATTAGTTATTATTCTATGCAGATTTTACAACTTAATTAATATGTATGATACGAGTTAATGAAACGTTTGCGCTCCCATTAATACACCATATCTTCATTGCAATTTTTTAATTTAACTTCAATTTTTACATCAATAGCCTGCGTTAATATTTTCTTACCACTAATAGAAATTACTCAGTACTGTAGTCATCACATGTACAACATAATGCTACATTTTACTACTGTATATGTATAAATTCTACATTAATCTATATTTTATTCTACTATATTATACCAGTGTAAGCACAATCATTTATTATGCATACCTAGTGAAAATATCTCGAATAAACAGTCTGCTCACGAGGTACCAACACCTGCGCATTGAAACACATGAAATAATGAATGAAAGTTTTAGAACTCAAATATCATCTACATATTACGTTACCTCCAGACTGGTTCAAAGCAAAAAACAGAGCACCTTGATGAAAACAATGAGAAAACACAAGCAACACAAGCGTAGCTGACCACCAGGCAGCAAAAATGCGCAAGAGTAGCTGAGCACCGAGCAGCAGAAATGCGCAAGCGCAGCTGAGCACCGGGCAGCACAAATCTTGTGCGGAGAACTGAGGACCACTCCTCGTTATATAGCCGAGCGTGTGTGATTAAATCATCATAAGCATGTAATTTATTAATCAGTAATTACACATTTAGTAAATTAAACATAGGCTTAGCACATAAGTGGGAGACATGAAATGACATCGCACTAGCCCTATCTTCTTTTTCCACATGCAGCTGCTGACAGGCACGCACTTCAATAATTTAGGCACGCACTTCAACGCGGGGGTATCCGAGGTGGGAATCTGAGGCGCGGGAGGAGCCGAGGCGCGGGCGGAGCCGCCGCTTGGCCAGCCGAGCCGCTTCCTCCGCCTGGGGTGGCGGAAGCCACCCTTCCATCGCCTGGGGTGGCGGAAGCCAGGGTTCCGTCGCCCAGGGTGACCCAGCACTAGGCACCCTGTGCCTTAATCATCCCTCAGGATGTCCAACTAGGGGCAATCGTATAACTTCGTATAATGTATGCTATACGAAGTTATTACGATATATATATATTATTTAATCGATTTTTCCCAAAATTACTCTTCTACCCCTATCCAAAGAACCAAATCTCCTATCATATAGTCCATCACCATTCTAGGCAACCCTAATCCTTTTTTCCAAAAATATCTTCTAAAAACGATAGAATGCATTCACGCTCCATGCATTTTCCATTTTACATCTTTATTAAATCCCCTCCCTATTTTCTTTCAACACGTAGAAGACGAATTAGTCACCCCTAAATCATTTCAACAGGAATATATGGATAATAGCATCGAATTCTAGGATATAGTCGAACCAAGCAAGTTTCCTATTCCCTAATATTATATCATGCATTTATTTCTAGTTAATTGATTTTTTTCCAAAATATTTTAAAAGTATTTATGATTGTCTTGGTATAAGGTTGTGTAGATGATGATGATGTTTGGAGTTCAACAAGAACAAACAATGGGTAGAGAGAGAAGGTAGGTGGGTCGCTCTAGTTGTGACCGGAGGACACTGGATTGGGGACCGGTGCTTGGTTTGTTCCTTGCTCGTAACTAATTAATGTCATGTTAGAAGTGATATAAATTTCGTCCAAACCGTAATACTGATCATTTTACGAGTAAAGTTGGGCAGATTCTGTATAGTCGTTAAAAACAAATTATCGATGGACCATACTTCTCGTATATGAAGTTGTATCGAAGGGGTCATACCTATTCTAAAGAATGGCATGTATCATGTTAGAGTTGTGGTTGTAGGTTTTGTTGGTATTGGTCTAGAAGAAGCTATTAGGTCAAGTCAATAACAAAAATCTCTTCTAAAATGTTTTAGAAAAGATTTGGTAAAAATATAAGAATTTCCAAAACTATCATAAAAATATGCATTATGTCCAATATTAAATCCCCTGTAAGTTTCTGTCAAATTAGACATATAGTTGACAGGTTTGCATATGCAAACCTGCAAGTACGGTTGGTGTGCCAACCCTTTTTGTGGGAGCTACCTTTCCCATGAGTAGGTAATATCTTTCTTTCAAATGATTTTTCTCTAGAAGACATGGAAGAGTTTTGACATAGATTTTTAGATTATACCAACAATCGAGCCATGCCTGTGGTATAAGAGTGATATTTTGAAGGTGTAACATAGATCCATGCTATAAATCTATTTTGTAAAATAACGTAGTTATGCAATAAAGTTTGGCAGTTTGTACTATTTAAGAATACAACTGCAATCCTGGACAGTTGTATTTTCAGGAATCTTTCGGGTCCCCACAACGCGTGTGCACGTATGTGCGCAAGCTAGTGCCGCCACCGCCTCCACTGAGGTGCACAAGCTGGTGCCGCCAATGCCACCGCAGACATGCGCAAGCAGCCGGGCGTCGCCGCCACCATGCCACCGTTGCCTGGGGTGTGGTTGTGCAAGCGCAGACGCGAATAGACAATGGATCGATGAAACAATTCACACGTCACAATCACAAATATTTCGCATTGAAATTAGTAGATAAAAATAATATATCTGATTGACAAAAATAACATACCGAGGTGAGAAACTTGAGAGCAACTCTTGTTGATAACGTGTGATAGATCGATAGTCACACAAGCACAATCACAAAGAACGATAACATAGATATAGATAGAAAATATATACCAGCCACTTAGTTTTTTCCTGGTCTATTATCATGTCATACAATTGTCTTTTCTTTATATAGCCTAATCTATAATTCACTTTTTCCCATAATACCTCTAAGAAAACCTAGGATAGGGTTGGGCCTACCGAGCCCTAAAAACCTACTGTTACAACAAGAAGAAAGACTACCGTAGGCAAATCATGCCATGTGAACGTCCTATTTGGAAAAACCACGTACGTGAAGAGCTAAAGTGGCAATTAAAACCACTCATAAAACCGTTCGTGGTATTTGAATTTCACGGAGGGACACATTACATGGTTCGAAGTGAGGGGGTGAAGCGAGGAAGCTATGTGTACCTGACTCATTAATACTTGAGGGGGGACAAGTATTGAAATTTTTTTTATGTTTAAGGAAATGATGTATTGTAGTGCCCTTGGGATAAGCAACTAGGAGAGATTCTTCGACTTATGATGAAACCGCGATGATTTAAAATTTCAAGATAATTAATTAGGATGGATTCTACTAATCATGATCATTCCAAATTGTATATATAATAACTATATATAAACACCAACTTCGATCAAATGCAGGCATGTCAAGTCTGTTGAGCAACCACGCTACAGCGTGTCTAAAAGGCTGTTTAGTTGCCTTCTCAGTTGAACCAGGCTGTATGAGCTGAGCCAGACTGGTTGGAGCCAGGCTGAGATGATGCAAATGGTTGTTGTTTGGTTAGGTGTATGAGATTGTACAGACTACGTAGAGATGTTGTTTGGTTGACTGCACTAAGGAGAAAATGGCATGGAGAAATTCAAAAGAGGGATGAAATATTTTAAAAATAAATTCTAGAAAATCAAAATAACAAAAAATCAATTACAAAAATAAAAAATTCAAAAGAAAGTCTCATAAATAAATAAATTCAAAAATAAAACTTTTAAACTTTTAAAATTTATATGGCAAGTGTGGTCACGTTTTGTTTGAAAAAAATATCAATAACCTATTTTTTAAATCGGTTTGGTAATCGAACATATTAATAAAAAGATATAGCAAATAAATGAATCAAATGTGTCGCGCACGTGGTTGTTGCTGCATCAGCGGAGCCTGGCTCTGGGGAAACCCCCAATTTGGTCGTATCTCCAGAGCCTGGCCCGAAGGGGTTAATTGCATCTGTAGAGCCTGGTTCAGCCTGGTGAGAAGATAACCAAGCACCCTAGTTTTGTATCTCTAGATGCAAAACTCCTTGGATGCAAACAACCAAACAGCCTATAAAATTATTGATTCACATGCAAGTCGTAGACGGAGAACAACAATTATGCACAAAGTAGATAAACGCTAGAGGATAAATTCTTTATTATTATTCGTGATTGGATTACAGTAGGTGGTTCCTTCTCCTTTGTATGTCACGAATGGGACGACATGCCCGTGGCCCAAGTGTAACATCCCAATTCGGGCAATATTTCAAAATTTGCCAAAATTCAAAAATTCATTTGAATTTGAGCTGAATCCAACATGTGGACCCCACTACCAGTAGCTCTCTCCCTCCCTCCCTCATTCTCTATCTCGTTGCCAATGCGCTGCGCTGTCGCTGGCTCTGCTCTGCTCGCCTCGTGCCGCGCGCGCCTCGCCGGTCACCTCCGCGCCACATCCGCCCTCATCACCCGCCGAAGCCGTCACCTCGCCGCGCCGCTGCCCTACTGTGCAGCGCCACTCGCGCCGCTCCACGTCGGCCGTCGCATCGTCGCGCCCCCGCTCCGCGCCGATATGAACGCCTTGAGCCAGCTGCCTCGCCCGGTCTCCATAAAAGCCAAGGGCCGACCCGCCGGTGACTTTTGCCCCATTTCCCTAAATCGACCCTTGCTAACACCGGAGCAATCCCGACGGTTCCGTGAGCCTCCCTCTAATTCCTTTCACCTTGAGCTCATCGGGACCCCCTAAATTCTTTTTGCCTTCTAATTTCAGCTAAGGAGCCCCGGACCGCTGTGCCGACGCCGCCCCTGTTCCGGCCAAATTGGGGTCGTCCACCGCGAGCCAGCCCCGAGCCCTTCCGTCTTCGTCAAAGCCCGAGGTGAGCACCCCGTTGAACTTCTTTTGCTCGCCGTTTAAGCTCGTAGCCTGTAGGTGCGTAGCTCGGCTCGGATTATCCGGCGAAGTCTCGATATCCGCCGCCGCCGTCGTGCCGCCGCGTCCGGCCACCGCTGGCCTCGGCGCGTCTCGTTAGGACCCCTAGGGCCTGTAGATGCCGGGGCATCAACGCTCTCATCTGGAGAGGCCCCGTAGCGCCGCCGAGCCGTACGCCGTCGCCGCCGGGCCACGTCGACGGCTGGAGGAAGAAGACAAGCCGCGCCCGTCCGATCTGCGTCGAGGCTTATGCCGTGGGCAAGCCGTTGGGTCGCTGGCAAGCGGACCCCACCTGCCAGTGAAAACCCCCTCGCGTGCGCTCGAACTATTGCTTGCGCGTCGCTGACTGGTGGGTTCGAGGCCCCACCTGTCTGGTTTAGTGAACGTGTCCGCGGGCCAGGCGCTGGTTTATAAGATTTTTAGAAACCTCCTAACTAGCATCAACTAGAATTGGTATTATTTATATAAATATAAAGCAGGGGTTTTCCATCATATCAATGAACCCCAAACCCAACTAACAAACCAAACATACCAGCCAACCCACAATCGACCATCTCTCGACCAAATACACAACCCAGCTTAACCGATCACCATTCCAGCTTATTCGTTCCTCTTGAGCTTTCTTCCGGTTGCCCCTAACCTTTCCTAGTTCTGCCATCATTCCAGGACTTGGCAATCCTGTTGTGGACCACACATGCCATGGCATGCCCGCCTCAGCCTGGGGGGTTGCAAGCCCTCACTAGCCGACCGTCACCTTGCGGATGTGTGGCCATTATCACCCTCGGTGATGATCAATGCCGGTCCCTATCGAGAATGGTCCCAGAGGGCCTCCGCAGAGCGCTCACACCTGGCGACTCAAGACCCGTACTCCGCGCGATGACCACGCATTGTGTTGGAACCATCCCTCAGATGGCAGCGATCTCCCCGCTACGCGTGTTACTCCGCGCTCCTCCTGGGTAAGCCCTGGCTAAACCCAGCACTAGGCACCCTGTGCCTTAATCATCCCTCAGGATGTCCAACTAGGGGCAACCCACCGATCATTCTCTACTTCCACGGTCATCAACCACACCACACTTGGACTTTCCCAACCGACCGACCAAATCGACCGACCTCCCACATAACCATACCCTCAAACACAATCATCCCAACATGCAACTAACAGCCCTAACTGTCATATGTCATATCATATTCGAATCAAAAGGATGAATGACCGGTGAATATCGGTTCACCGTTCCGTGGTGGTTAGCCAGAAGATTTGTTAAGCCTAAACCAGTCTAAGTAAGTTTTACCCATTAGGTAGGGTTAAAGTGGTTACCAGAGTAATCCCAGGCTACAAGAGTAATGACAATCAAGTCAGTCATTAAGACAAAATAGTTCAAGGCAGTCATGTATAAGTATTACATGATTAACAATTAGGCAAATTAATAAACATGCATTTTTAATAATTAAACAATATAGTTTAAGGAAAATTGGGTAATGAGCATGGTATTAGCGATGTTAATCCGCACTAGGGAAAGTCGCTGTCTCTCCCTAATACAGACCACATCTAAAGAGTAAGTGTTAACTCGCCTTGATCAGGTAGATGTTCCTCCTCGGCGTCCCTAAATCTTCCTTCGGAATCGCCTACGTAATCATACCAATAAACCAATAATTACTTACTAATGCAATAGAAAACATGATGCATGCTCGACCTAGGTCTTAACCTCGGCATTAATATCTAAGATCGATTAACTAACCTACTTTTCGTATGATATGCGTGACACGGTGCATTAATAAATAATATTATTAGTATATAATACTCTACAAAACCCCAAAATATGATAAGGTCATATTATGGTATCTAGGCGACATAAAATGACGACTTATCGGAATTTCCACCTACGTACGAGGTAATGTTTATCGGAGCTGACAAAATACTAAGGGTTCCTAAATAAACGAGATTAACCTAGGTTATAATTCTTTATTAACCTATTTTCCAAAATCATCTCATGGATAAATTAAATAAAGAAAAAGCTAGCTATTTAGTTGGTGTTTATTAATAAAATACCCCAAAGGTTATATTTAATTTGAACTGCAAATTTAAATTATTCCATAATTAATAAGGCATTAATCTAACCAATAATTTCTAAGGGACAAAAGGCGTCATAATCATTAATTTAATATAACCAACAAAACCCTAGAATTAATTCAACATTTTTTATTTAGGAAAAGCTACAATTACTATTAACAGTGCAAATTTCCCTTTTACGGTGGCTACCTTTTATTTTTATAGAATCAGAAATGGCATCTAGTATTTATCTAAATTTTTCCAGCATTTTTGGGAGCCTTTAGCTATTTTAATTAAATCTAAATCGATTTCTGGATTTAATAAATGATTAAATTGCTGGAAAAGGGTTAAAAACCCTTCGGGCCAAGCCAACCGACGGGCGGCCCAACGAGGAGATACGGCCCACGGCCCAATGTGCGCTCACGCCCACGCGGCCGGAGAGAAACGTCGGAGACGTATTTAGGAAAGGCGCCACCACGAGACGGAAGCGCAAGCGGCTCTGCCGTCTCCACTAAACCCGACCGATGGGACTTGGGCACACATGGCAGTGGCTCCAGCCAAACCCTGCGCATGAAGAGTTACCTGGCAGGTGGGGCCCGCATGTAAGTGACTCCCTAGCTCGGTCTCAGCAAGGATCTTGGCGCAGATCGTATGGTTGCGGTTCATCTCTTTCCTCCAACCGCCGACGTGGCCCTGGCGGCGACGGCTTGAACCGTGGCGGTGCTATAGGCCATTTATGGGCAAGTGCGTGCGCGCCCTAGCACCTACGGCTCCAAAGCGTTCCAGTGAGGCACGCGCCGAGGCCTGGGATGGCCGGATGCGGCGGCGCGACGGTGGCGGCGGAGCCGAGTGCTCGCCGGAGGCGCACGCGCCCACAACGGCTCTACGTACTACGGGATTGGGCGGAGAGCAAGAGAAGTGGTTGAGGGTGCTTTCGGAGCTCAACGGCAGGCACGACGAAGGACGGAGGCGGTTCGCGACGGAGGGCTCGTCGGCGGCCGAGGCAGAGACCACGGCGACCCAGCACCGTAGGGCGTCTCCGCTGAAATTGATCAGGGCGAAACGATAAGAGCAAGGATTAGAGGTTTAGGATGAAAGGAATCGGTCTCGTGCTCACGAATTTGGCCAGGATCTCCCCGGCGCCGATGCGGGAGAATTTGGGGGAAATTGGAAAAGCGAGGCCGGCGGGGCGGCTTGGGGCTTTATAGACGTCGGACTGTGATGAGGGCCTGAGGGCGCGCTCGGTGACGAGGTGGAGGGGGCGCGGCGGCGACGGGACGGGCGCAGCCGCATGCGGCAGGGGTTGACGCAGCGCGGCATGGTTCGGATCTTGGCGCGGCTGCATGCAGCCAGGGCAGGACGGGGCAGAGAGGCAGGACAGGGCGCGGCTGAGGAGACGGCCGAACGGCGGCGGCCCATAGGGCAGAGAGAGAGAGAAAGAGAGAGTGAGAAAGAGAGCGAGAGAGGAAGAGAGACAGGGAGAGAGGCTAGGTGGGACCCACATGTCGGATAGGGTTCAATTTCGAATGAATTTTAAATTTTTGCTCAAATTTCGATTTATCCCCAAATTGGGGTGTTACAAAGTAAAACTCAAGTTTAGAAGGGAGAGAAAGTAAAAGTCAAGTTTAGATAGCTACGTGAGAAGAGTGGCAAGATTAGGGGCAATTTTCTCTTTTTTTGAAGGAAAAAGTCCACTTTTCCCCCCTGTACTATTGGCG
>SPJY01038081.1:129993-181307 GCA_005191435.1 Raddia distichophylla | reverse complement strand
CCGCAGTGGTTGAGCGGTGAACACGCCGTCAATACTAAGTGCTTTTAAATAAAGGGAATAATACTAAGTTATAAATCCTTACTATCTCAATTTCGAAAATCATCTTAATGATAATTAGTAAAGAAAGTGCTAGTTATTTGATGGTGTGTAGTAATAAAACACTCCTATGATTATATTTAAGTGGAAATACTAATTTAAAATATCCCAAATTTATTAAGGCATTTACCTAACTAATATATTCCTAAAGGACAATTTGAGGTCAGATCCATTAATTAATATAATAACCAAATATTCTAGAATTAGTTTAACCTCTTTTATATAGAAAAAACTACAATTACAACTAATAGTGCAAATTTCCCTTTACATTGTCTAGTTTTTATATTTTTAAAAAATCAGAAATGTTCTTTAGTATTTATCCAAATTTTTCTAGAATTTATGGGAGCCTCTGGCTATTTTAATTACATCCCTAGCTATTTCTGCTAATATTTTAATGGTTAAATCAGTAGATAAATGTTTAAACCCTCTGGGCCGAGTCAACCAACGGACTGACCCATCGACCAAATCGGTCCAAGGCCCAACTGCGCGCTACGCACGCCTGCGAGGAGCGGTATATGCCGAAGGCGTATTTCGCGAGTACGCGACCGCTACGGAGTTGACGCTGCCCAAAGGGCACGTCCACTTAATTCTACAGGTGGGCGAAAGGCCCACGACCAGCGACTCGCAGGCTACGGTTAGAGCGCGCGCGCAAGGGGTTTCGCCTAGCAGGTGGGGCCCGCTTGACAGCGACTCATCTATGGGCGAATGCATGAATCTCAGTGCACGATGGACGGCTCGGGGCCTTCGTCTTCCTCGGTGCGTCGACGTGGCCGGGCGATGGCGGCAAGCAGCCCGGCGGCGCTACGGCCTACCTCCGGCCTTGTGCCTGCTGGGGTGGGCTCCTACGGCTCCTAAGGAGCTTAGCGAGGCTCGCGCTGGGGCCGGCCGGAGCTGAAGGCTCGCTTGCGGCGCACGTGCACGCTACGGCTCTGCGTGCTACGGGATCGGGCGGGGAGCAAGAGAGATGGTTGAGGGTGCTTACGGAGCTCAGCGACAGGCACGCGAAGGGGCGGGGGTGCCGGTCGACGAGAAGCCCGTCGGTGGCCGAGACAGGGCGGCTTCGGCGCGGTAGCTCCGAGTGCCATAGCTGAAAATCATAGAGGGAAAGACTTAGGGATGAACGAAGGACGCTCCGGACGAGAGGAATCGGCGAGGGCTCATGGATTTGACGGAATTGCGTCGGTCAGGCGAGAAGCGGATTTGGGGGAAAAGAGAAACCGGCGCCGGCGGGGAAGCTCCTTGCTTTATAGACACGGGGCGGGGCTCTGGGCCCGAAGGCGCACACGGCGACGCAGTGGGACGCGCGGCTTGGCGACTGGACGGGTGCGGCGCGCGGCGTGGCGACAGGACGCGCGTGGCATGCGCATGAGGATGGCGCGGCGCGCAGCGCCGCCCAGAGCAGGGGTGGCTGAGCAGGAGCGGCGCCGAGCGGCGGGCAGGCCGTACCGGGCACAGAGAGAGAGAGAGAGAGAGAGAGAGAGAGAGGGGGGGAAGGGAGCGTCTGTGGTGCCCACTTGTCAGCTCAGTTCAAATTCAAACGTAATTTTGAAATTTGCCCAAATTTTGAATTGTCCGCAAATTGGGGTGTTACACGTCTTTACCCTGTCCATGACTTGGAAAAAATTTTCCGGATGTATAAATTGGCTCATAAAGAGGAATACTTTAGACTATTACACATAGTTTTATGTATGAATGGGTTCTATATTGATGTCACGTTAGTCATAATAATGAGCCTTAGTCGTAAGGATGGTAACATTTTATGGCATCATCAGTTCTGTAAAAATAAAAATCATGCATTCAATTCCATATCATCAAGTTGGAAATGTCACAACTAGGGATTTGGCCTTTAGTCCCAGTTTAGTGTAGGCTTTAGTCTCGGTTTCTGTACCCGGATAGCCCTTGGGGATTGATTCATTGAGCTTCAATCCTGCTTACAAACCGACACTAAATCCCTCCTGTAAAGGCCCCGAGTACATGTGGACACCTAGTGCCGCTGCTGGGGAGCCTATTAGTAACGGTTGGTGGCGCCAACCAGAATTGAGGTGTGCGCCCGAATACACCTAGCGATGCCTAGTGCCGCTGGGGAGCCTATCAGTACGGGTTGATGGTGCCAACTGGGACTGAGGTATGTGCGGTGTAATTTTTTATTATATTTGACCCATGTGTTATGTTTTTTATTTATATGTGTGTTAAATCGCAATTAATTAAAATACATATAATTAATCATGCATAATTAGTTGATAACTAAATCAAAAATACATTAATTAAAGTTTAACTACAACAAATTAATATGTATTAACTAGCTTGCTATCTAGGTTGTACGTAAGTATCATATATGTACACAAGTACACATTTATCGAAATCTTTTACGTCCATTGCTCCCATTAGACATAGATGTTGTCCTCGATGGTTGTCGGTCTTTTTTAAAATGCTTCGATTCCGGAATCTTATTAACTTAAGGGTGGTGATGCTGTCCCATCGAATTTATAAGCTCATAAAAAATGAAGCGGGCGATTTGCTCTTAAATTGCTTTGGCACGCACCGACTAGAGTTGGACCTTTTTCCAAACCTTTTTTTTTGTGCTAATTTTAGGGGAATTTTATTTATTAATTATAGAATTAATTAATCTTTGAATATGTACGGAGTAGCTAGCTAGGCATTGTTAAGGTAGTAATTACATATACTCAACTCAGAAGGTGCATTTTCTCGTGTACTCAGCAGTGCCCCGATGAAGCCGTGCATCATGTCGCATACATAGCACTTACGTGCACAATTTGTTTCCATGTGGCTTACAACAAGAGCAACTCAAGCAAAATAATATGATGATATTATGAGCAGCCCAAAGCTAAACCTAAAACTATTCTCAATAGGTGAAAAGTTTTCACAAAGGATAGGGTTTCGGTTCATCGCTACTTTTCTGCACAGCAAGAAAGATTGAATATGTACACACTTTTAGAAGAAGAAATAGAAAATCTCAATATGGAAAGAGTTGTGGGGAATATTGTTAGCTTTTCAGAACATCCAAAAACATGACAATCCGAGTTTGTTTGCTCCAGATATGAAAAAAATATTGACTGACTGTCCAGCTAATTACGAGATGAAAGATATTATCAGCAGCTAAAGCAACAAATATATGGCTCGTTTGTTTCTGCGTTAGGTTGCGTTGCGTTGCGTTCCTGGCGTCCCATGTCCGTGTAGTTTGAACCTTCGGCTGGGCGGAAAAACGCAATGCAACGCAACGCAACTCCAAAACAAACAACACTATAATGGATGAAAACCGAATTAAACTCGCCAAAAATTATTATCAACTAACACTAAATACACTTTTTTATGATTTTTTGTGTATAGGACGAAAAATTAAATTAAAGAACTAGGGTAATTGATTCTACCGTGTCAACCGACGCTCTTATACCAGATGATACGGATGTGAAGACCCGAGCTAGGAGGCTAGAGGGGGTGAATAGGCGCCACAAATTTTCGATGTTACCGATTTCACCAAAACCCAGACTACTTGACAACTATGTTACCCTTGACTGTGTGTACGCTCTGATACTAGATGATACGGATGGATGCCGATCTTCATGATGTAGGATCAGCGGGATAATCTTGATCCGTGCAACCTGACAAAACCAATAGAGCCGTGCTGGTTAATAGAAGCCTGCGACAAGGGAATTCGCCAACCACATGATGCGATCAACACGTCTACGAGGTCATAAGAGACGCATTCCTACAAAATGATGAGAGGCAAGCACACAACAACAACAACAACGGAAGAGAACTCCCAATTTTCAACGGGTAGCAAAGCTATCAATCCGTAGAAACAAGAGTTTTAATCTCAATATCAAAAATGGTCTTAGTTTCTGAATATAAGATGCAATCTAATATAGGGAGAAGTGGTGACGGCTAGGAGAGAGAGGGTTGAATTCTGGTTGAGTTAGGGTTCCCATGGCCCACTAGTCAGTGTAGAAACTTATTTCAAAGATTCCAGAGGCTTTAGGACGAATTTTAAGGTGCAGTTGGATCCATTGGAAAGCTCACATCGCTATCTTCCTGTATAGTCTAAGAATGTCGAATTGTGATGTTGTATGTGGCTTGAGCGTCCATTCGAAGTCGAGCTGCGCGTAGATGAACGAACCCGCGAATTGGACCATAGGGTGCGTTAGTTGGCTTTCCTTGGCTGGTGCATGCTTGATCTGGAGTCCATCGTGGATACGTTGTCGTCTCTCCATCGTCGTCCGGCGTTTCTGTCCCATCATACCTAACAATAGTGAACACGCTATCATTAGTTAGTAAACAATTCGCAGTTATATCACCATAGGTGCTAAGAAGCGAATTCACCTGTTCAGTAAGTTTTTTGGCACATGCGCGAGTGACAGGGCCTTGGTAAGCTGGTGTAACAGTTGGTGCATGAGAGGTGGACGTGGGTATGTCCTCATCAAAATATAGGGTAAAGTGAGCAATCCATTGCTCCGACCTTGCTCCGACCAAGACAACACAAACACAGCAGACATAAAAGAAAAACAATGTGACGTATGACGAGATGTGAATCGGGCAGTGAGCCCAAACGTGTGAGTAATAAACCTACATGGTAAAAATGTCAAATTATGAAGTGATAAAAACTATTTGTATTGGTAAATGACGACTCCACCTTCAAAGCCTCAGGTCCCTTCTCACTAGTCCTGAGAGTTGGGCTGTTTTTTTGCCACCCTGAGCGCGGCCCGATTTTGGAGGCCCAAAGCACGACACAGAAGAATTTGGGCCTAGGGCTGGAAAAATAGCTCGGGGCTCGGCTCGGAGGTGCTACCGAGCTCGAGCCGAGCCCACTTTTGGGGCTCGGTAAAATAGCGAGTCGACCCAGGCTCGACTCGTTTCTGACCGAACTTGGTCTGGTTCAGCTCATTGGCCTTTTTTGAACATGAAAACGCCTTTGGCTCATGGCTCGGCTTGGCTTGGAGGTGTTATCAGGCTCGAGCCGAGCTCACTTTTGGGGCTCGCCAAATGGCGAGTCGAGCCTAGCTTAGTTCGTTTTTGACTGAGCTCGGCCGAGCCTGGCTTGGCTCGGCTCGTTTCCACCCCTATTTGGGCCATACCAACACGGCCTGAATTGCGTGTCGTGCCGGGCCTAAGAAGCCGGCACGATGGGTTGCCCAGCACGGCCCGGACATTTGGGCCATGCTTGGACCGGCATAGCACGAAAAATGCCCCGAATGAAAAACACCCACCCCGGGTCCCTGACCTAGTGAGGCCTTACCGTGAGTCCATGACTCCGTTCCCGAGAGTCATGATTCCTGAATTCCCGAACCCCAATTCGCCAAATCCCTAGCCTAGCTCCGCCACCAAACCATATCCAATCTCGATGGAGCAGCGTCTGGATAGGTAACCAACTTGATGGCGACGGTGACGGCCTCGTCCAGCATGGTACGGCGGCGGCGGCATCCATAACCAGAACTCCAGGAGACCCCGATGGTGGTGGAGACGAGCTCTATTGTACGCCGTGGAGGACAGAGGAGGCCTTGAATTTGAGTTCAGTGCGACAGCTATGAGTTAACACAACCAGTCTTGCTTGTCGAGGCAGCACGGCGCCGCCTACCAAGAGATCCATGGCCTATTGGCCTCCCCCTCTCCTTTCCTCCAAGGCTCCAATGGTCTTGAAATCCTCATTTTCTCCTCTTGTCTTGAATCCTCTCATGCCCTCCCAGTCCCTGAAATCTTTGATGCCGCTAGAGTAAATGCTTCTCTACTTGTCTTATTCTCTCTGGGTCCCTGGCAATAAATTCCATTTGTTACTTCTCTACTTATCTCATCTCTGAGAAGAAGAAGCTGGTGACGCCTACATGGCATAGACAAACACGCCCTGTTGATGCTAGTTCTTGCAATGATGATGTCCACATCGATCTTTGCCAGCTCTCCACGGGCATAGGATATTATGGCATGGACAATTGTCATATCGATGAAATAGAGTGCTATGAGGATACAACCCACTCTCCAGTTTCTATGCCCTCACATTATGAGGATGGATCTGCATATGATTAGACTGCAACAGCGCCGGTGTCCTCTAGTGGAAGGGCTAGTAGCGGTAGAAAGGCTAGTGGAAGGGACGACTGTTGGAAGCATATGGATAAGACAACAGTCGTCAATGATGGTGTACAACAGGTATTTGCAATATGTACGGGGGTATCGTCGGCAATGATTTATATAGGGTTATGCGTTGGATCGCAAACTCGATGGTAACACAAGACAAGGGATTATACAGGTTCAGGCCCTCGCGGTGGAGGTAATACCCTAATCTTGTGTTCTGGGATTACGATGATGATATGATGATCTGGTATTCTGTCCCTTGATGTGTCGAACCAGGGTCCCCTGCCCGCCTTATATAGTAGGGGGACAGGTTTACAAGGTAGAGTCCTGGTCGATTACGAGATAGGAATCTATTTTTATCCATTCTTGCCAGATACATAGTTATTCGGGATTACAATCTTATCTTCCCTATTTGGGATAGATTTCTATCTTTATCTTATACTTGCCGCACAAGGTTGGCTGGCAGGTCGAGTGTCCCCTGTGTGTGTAGTTGGCTCGTCCCACCCCCTGTTGGGTAATCCTCGCAGCCCACCATGGAGATACCCAGGGTCCATGTACTCCCCAGTAGCCCCCGGGTCCCTTAGAGTTGTAGCCTTTTCTGGTTGCGCCCCAGCTGAGTCATGCTTCACGCTGAGTGCTTCTAGTTCTTGACATCATTTCCCGACTGGTTTCTTCTTCATTCCGAGTGCTCGATTGTATACAAGGAGACTGCGAGGGACTCAGCAGAACTTCAAGTGTTGGATTTTTCGAGCGGTACCCGGCCCAATTTTCAGGATTCCGATAGTCGACCTCTCATGAGGCGCACCATTGTCATAATCGAATTTGGCTAAGTAGTACATGTACCTGACTGTCGCGGTGTATAGCTGGTGGCTCCTTCTCAGGTCGTACCATCAAAGCCTTAACCCGAAATTAGCTCGTGATATCTGGTTCTAACTTATGTAGTAACCAGCAGTGGGCTCAACTATGGAGCATATCTTAAGCTTTTAACATTTTCATTATTTTCTTTGATTGAGTAGGTACTTTGGTCCCGTTTGGTACTGTGACTAGTTGTCGGTCCATCATGGGGTGTACCCTTGTTGGATGGAGTTTGGCTGAGTAGTACCTGTACCCGACTATCGTGGTTTACAGCTGGTGGCTCCTTCTCAAGGAGTACCTTCAAAGCCTTAACCCAAAATTAGCTCGTGATATCTGGTTCGAACTTATGTAGGAACCAGCAGTCGGCTCAACTATGGAGCATATTGTAAGCTTTTATCATTTTCATTTTTTTCTTTGATTGAGTAGGTACTCTGGTCCCGTTTGGTTTGGTGACTAACTATCAGCCTATCATGGTGTATACCCTTGTTGGATCAAGTTTGGTCGAGTAATACCAGTACCCAACTGTCGCGGTGTACAACTGGCGGCTCTCTTTCGAGCATACCCTCAAAAACCCTTAATACTGGATCAACTCATGATATTTGGCTCAGACTTCGGCGATAACCAGTAGTCGGCCCAATCATGGGGCATATCATAAGAAGAATTTGGTTTTCAAGTTAGTTTGGTAGATACCCAAGTCCCGTTTCATGCGGTGACCGGCAGTCGGCCCATCATGGGGCGTACCATATCCCAAGCTAGGTTTTATCGAGTGGTACCCGTACCCGACTGTCGCGGTGTACAGTTGGCGGCCTTTTTAGAGCGTACGAAAGGCATAGTTGGCGCTCGTGGCTCAGGGTGGCTCATGGACAAAGGCGTAGGATTGTAGCCGTGCCGTAGTTTAGATTGGGTTTAGCAAAGAGATATTTGTACCCATTTTGTCACGATGTACAATTGTCGACTCTTTTATAACATATCCTTGGAACCCTTATCTGAAATCAACTTGTGATACCCGATTTCGACTAGCGCGGTAGCCAGCTCTTGGCCCAACATGGGCATATCTCAAGAAGCTTTAAGCCAGTTGGCTTAGTAGGCAACCAAGTCCTTATAGTGGTTAGCAATCAGCCCATCGTGGGGCATACCATATCTCAAACCGGGTACCCAAATCTCGCCTGATACGGTGATTTGGCTGTCGACCCATCATGGGACATACCACATCCTAGATTAGGTTTGCGCTCGTGGCGCAGGGTGGCTCGTGGCCAAGGGCTTAGGCTTGTAGCCGAGCCGTAGTTGGCGCTGATGGCGCGGGCGGCTCGTGGCCAAGGGTGTAGGTAGCACCCGTGGCGCAGGCCCTTCTTCACTTGTAGTCGAAGTCGTAGAAGGCACTTGATGAAGGAGAAATCCATGAACTTCCAAGGCTTGCGGAATGCAGTATAACGGCATCCAACACTTCTCATGACAGTGTTAGGAGCAGGATTCCTATCGGACGCGAGACGGAGCCCCCTGTAACATGTTCATGTAGAATTTAGGCAGTATCATGAAATGATTGAGATGGTAGTAAAATCCGACTGCTTTTTTAGATATTTTTTTATACTTTTTATCCTTTTCCTTTTTGATGTTTAATTCCTCCAAATAATCTTCTTTTTGCTATGCACTCTGCCCGACCCTCGGGCGTCGAGAATTGGTTGATGGCACAAATCCTAGGCATGCGTATCGAATGACTAGAGTTTGTCGTTCGTGGGTTAGAGCTTCACTAATCAGAATAGTACTCGGATTCCTTTACAATCAATAAGAGAAAGCAACAAAAGTTCACGCAAGTGAATAGGTGTAACCACCGACTTACTGACTAGTTGAAAACCAACTATGTAGCAAGTCAAGAAACAACACAAATTTATATAAAAAGATCAAGATGATGAAAACTTAGCTTGTACGCTCCTGGCACAGGCTTAGACATATGGCTGAGCCATAGGCGGGAACAGGCATAGGCGCGTGGCCAAGCCGTAGGCTTGGGCGCTCAGGGTGTTGGCGTAGGCACATAGCCATGCCGGAGACTTGGGCACTCGTGGCGCTGGCGTAGACGTGTGGTCGAGCCGTAGATTTGGGCGCTGGCGTAAGCCTGTGGCCGAGCCGTAGGCTTGGGCGCTTAGGGCGCAGGCATAGGCGCGTGGCCGAGCCATAGGATTGGGCGCTCGGGGTGCTGGCATAGGCACGTAGCCATGCCCAAGGCATTGTCGTAGGTGTGTCAACGAGCCGTAGGCGTGTCGCCGAGCCGTAGACTTGAATGCCCGTGGCGTTGGTGTAGGTGTGTCGCGGAGCCGTAGACTTGGGCGCTCGGGGTGTCGGCGTAGTCGCGTCGACGGGCTGTAGACTTGGGGCGCTTGTGGCGTTGGCATAGCCATGTCGCAGAGGCGTAGTCATGGATGCTCATGGCGCGGGCGTAGACTTGTTGCCGAGCCGTAGACTTGGGCGCTCGAGGGGCAGTCGTAGGCGTGTCGCCGAGCCATATACTTGGGCGCTCGGAGCGGCGGCATAGACGTATCGCCGAGCCGTAGACTTGGGCGCTCGTGGCGCTAGCGTAGACGTGCTATAGAGCCATAGACATGGGCGCTCAGGGCACCGGCGTAGGCTTGTAGCCGAGCCGTATACTTGTGCGCTCGGTGCGCGAGCGTATGTTGTCGCCGGGCCGCGGACTTGGGCGCTCATGGCGCCGCAGCAGGCGTGTGATCAAGTCGTATACTTAAGTGCTCGTGGCGTTGCGTAGACTTGTTGCCAAGCTGTAGACCTGGGCGCTCATGGCACTGGTGTACGCATGTGGTCGAGCTGTAGATCTGGGCGCTCGGGGCGCCGACGCCGTTGTGGGTGTGTCACTGAGCCGTAAACTTAGGCGCTCGAGGCGCTGGCATGGGAGTGTGGCCGAGCCATTGACTTGGGAGCTCGGGGCGCCGACGTAGGCGTGTCGCTGATCCGTAGACTTGGGCGCTGGGGCGCCGGTGTAGGCCCGTGGCCGAGCCGTCGGCTTGGGCGCTCGGGGCGCAGGCTTCGGTGCTCAGGGAGCTATCGTAGACACGTAGCCGTGCCGGAGACTTGGGCACTCGGGACGCTGGTGTATGTGTGTAGTCGAGCCGTAGACTTGGGCGCTGGCGTAGGCCCATGGCCGAGCCGTAGGTTTCGGTGCTCGGGCGCTAGCGTTGGCACATAGCCGTGCTGGAGACTTCGGCGCTCGAGGCGCTGCCGTAGGCATGTCGCCAAGCTGTAGACTTGAGCGCTCGTGGCGCGGGCGTAAGCGTGTCGCCGAGCTGTAGACTTGAATGCCCGTGGCGCGGGCGTAGGCGTGTCGCGGAGCAATAGACTTGGGCGCTCGGGGGGTCGGCGTAGTCGCGTCGACGGGCCGTAGACTTGGGGCGCTTGTGGCGTTGGCATAGCCATGTTGAAGAGGCGTAGACGTGGATGCCCATGGCGCGGGCGTAGACTAGTTGCCGAGCCGTAGACTTGGGTGCTCGGGGCGCAGTCGTAGGCGTGTCGCCGAGCCATATACTTGGGCGCTCAGGGCGGCGACATAGACGTGTCGCCGAGCCGTGGACTTAGGCGCTGGTGGCGCCAGCGTAGACGTGTTATAGAGCCGTAGACTCGGGCGCTCGGGGCACCGGCGTAGGCTCGTAGCCGAGCCGTATACTTGTGCGCTTGGGGTGCGGGCGTATGCTGTTGCCGGGGCCGCGGACTTGGGCGCTCGTGGCGCCGCAATAGGCATGTGATCAAGCCGTATACTTGGATGCTCGTGGCGTTGCGTAGACTTGTCGCCAAGCTATAGACCTGGTCGCTCGTGGCACTGGTGTAGGCATGTGGTCAAGCCATAGACCTGGGCGCTCGGGGCACCGGCGTAGACTTGTCGCCGAGCCGTAGACCTAGGCGCTCGGGGCCCCGATGTAGACTTATCGCCGAGCCGTAGACCTGGGAGCTCGGAGCGCCTACGTAGAATTGTCGCCAAGTTGTTGACTTGGTCGCTTAGGGCGCCGGTGTGGGCGTGTCGCCGAGCCGTAGACTTGGGCGTTCGGGGTGCTGGTGTGGGCGCGTGTCCGAGCCATTGACTTGGGCGCTCTGAGCGTCGGCGTGGGTGTATCATCGAGCCATAGACTTGGGCGCTCGGGGCGCTGGTGTAGGCCCATGGCCGAGCCATAGGCTTGGGCGCTCGGGGCGCAAGCATAGGCACGGGGCCAAGCCGCAGGCTTGGGTGCTTGGGGTGCTATGGTAGACACGTAGCCATGCCGGAGACTTGGGCTCTCGAGGCCCTTGCGTATGTGTGTGGTCGAGCCATAGACTTGGGCGCTGGCGTACGCCCGTGACCGATCCGTAGGCTTGGACGCTCGGGGCGCTAGCGTTGGCACGTAGCCGTGCTGGAGACTTGGGAGCTCGAGGCGCGGCCGTAGGCGTGTCGCCAAGCCGTAGACTTCAGCGCTCGTGGCGCGGGCGTAGGCGTGTCGCCAAGCCATAGACTTGAGGGCTCGTGGTGCCGGCGTAGGCGTGTCGCTGAGCCGTAGACTTGAACGCCCATGACGCGGGCGTAGGTGTGTCGCGGGGCCATAGACTTGGGCGCTCGGGGCGTCGGCGTGGTCGCATCGATGAGCCGTAGACTTGGGCACTCGTGGCGCTGGCATAGCCATGTCACCGAGGCGTAGACTTGGCCGCTCATGCCGCGGGCGTAGATTTGTTGTTAAGCCGTAGACTTGGGCGCTTGTGGCATCGGTGTAGGTGTGTTGCAGAGCCATATACTTGGGCGCTCGGGGAGTAGCCGTAGGCGTGTCGCAGAGCCGTATACTTGGGTGCTCGGGGTGTAGCCGTAGGCGTGTTGCAGAGCCATATACTTGGGCGTACTTGGGCACTCGGGGCGGCGGCATAGATGTGTCGCCGAGCCATAGATTTGGGCACTCGTGGCGCCATTGTAGACGTGTTGCTGAGCAGTAGACTTGGGCGCTTGGGGCATCGGCGTTGGCACGTAGCCGAGCCGTATACTTATGGCCTCGGGGTGCGGGCGTATGCTGTCACCGGGCCCCAGACGAGCGCTTGTGGCGCCGCAATTGGCGTGTGATCAAGTCGTATACCTGGGTGCTCGTGGCGTTGCGTAGACTTGTCGCCGAGTTGTAGACCTGGGCGCTCATGGCACTGACGTAGGTGTGTAGTCGAACTGTAGACTTGGGCGCTCGGGGCGCCAGCGTAGACTTGTCGCCGAGCCGTAGACATGGGCGCTCGTGGCGCCGGCGTAAGTGTGTGGTCGAGCTATACAGTTGGGCGCTCGGGGCACCGGCATAGACTTGTTGCCGAGCCGTAGACTTGAGCGCTTGGGGTGGAGGCGTGGGTGCATGGCTGAGCCATAGAATTAGGCGCTCAGGGCGCTGGCACGGGCGCGTGGCCGAGCCGTTGACTTGGGTGCTCGGGGCGCCGGCGTGGACCTATCGCCGAGCCGTAGACTCAGGCGTTCGGGGCGCCGGTATAGGCATGTAGCCGAGCCGTAGACTTGGATACTCGTTGCGACGGCGTAGCCGTGTCGCCAAGCCGTAGACTTGGAAGCTCGAGCCGCGGGTGTTGGTGTGTCGCTGAGCCATAAAGTTGGGCGCTCGTGGCGCGAGTATTGGCTTGTCGCTGAGTTGTAAACTTGGATGCTCGGAGCGCAGTTGTAGGAAACGAATTGAAATTTTGCCGCAGAAACCTAGGCCATTCGATCTGCTCGTAGTAGTACGGAAGTAGTCATTAAAGTCTCGATCAACATCGAGTAGCACGCGTCGTGGTCGGGGTCGAATAGCGCGTGCTCGCTGAGGTCAGCGCCGTGGTCGACGAAGTTGCGGCCGTAGTCAAAGGCGATCTTCATGTGGTTGGTGGAGCTTGGCGAAGGTCAGTGAATGTCCTCACTGGTCCTCAACGTCGCACGAGGTGTGGCACGACCGATCCTCACGCCATGGCCGGCGCCGACGAGCTTTACGAGCTCGCCGAGATTCGCGACCTCCCCGCGCAGTCTGCCTTCAAACAGACGCCACGGCCACATCCGAATTGAGATTTTGACGTTCTTGGATTCGTTAGAAAGATAACGAGATAAGCTTTCTAACGCACTAGGAATCACCCCGTAACATTATTTGAGTTAGTGCGAAATTGCGACGCAAGTTTCGTTCAGATTCTGGACGCGAACAAATCGCATCTTCTTCTCGTGTTCGCCTCCCGGTTGATGAAGCCAATTCCACACTGTGGGCGTGACGATCGTCGAGTCTGAGTGAGTTGCTGCTGATGACAGCCACCATTCGAGATTTATTCTCCGCCGGGTCCTCGCCGTATCCTTGTTGGGAATTGAGCCCCTAGTGCACTACTCGCTCGGGGAGCGGTGGCGGCGTTCCCCAACACAAACGGGAGTCTGAGTGAAGCGCTGCTGAAGTTCCTCCCGGATCAGATATTATTTGAGTCTAGAAGAGTGGATCTTAAAGTGTTGGTAGAGTCTCTCCCTGATCGTATCTACTCCAAGTTCAAAAGAGCGAGATTAAACCTTCGGCGCATTATGCGTTGGTATGAGGCGGCGACGTTCTCCAACCCAAAGAGAAGTCTGGGTCTATTGTTGTTGAAGTCGCACTTTGATCAGATCTGGTACGAGCCCAATAACGTGAGCTTATCGAAGTTTGACGGTGACGAAGTCGAGGTTCCCAAAGCAGAAAGCTTGGCCGGTAGCAAAGGTGACAACGACGTCGTTGATTACTGCCATCGAGCTTGACGAGATTGATCTTGACGCTGCCCCTACCTAGCGCGCCAACTATCAACGTTTATTAAACCAAGTGGTATCGTCAGCAATGATTTATATGGGGTTATGCGCTGGATTGCAAACTCGATGGTAATCTTATCTTCCCTATTTGGGATAGACTTCTATCTTTATCTTGTACTTGCCACACAAGGTTGGCTGGCAGGCCAGGTGTCCCCTGTGCACATGTAGCTGGCTCGACCCACCCCCTGTTGAATAATCCTCGCAGTCCACCTTAGAGATACCTGGGGTCCATGTATTACATAGTAACTATTGTAAAACTGAGTTGAGTGCGGGTTCAGGTGGCGGCACTGGACATTTGAATCGGCATTACAATACCGGTTTTCAAAAACTTGGACAATCTCAAGGAGGCGATGTGCATATGCAGTTGAAATTTTCTGAAGATGGCACTGTAAGGGGTTTACAACCCACAGGTAGCATGTGAAGAAATTGCTAGATTTATTCTCTCCGAAGATTGGCCCATTATGATGGGTGAAAGTTGTAATTTTTAAAGAATGATTCAATGTGGCTTTCCCCCACATTACTAGCTTGTTAGTAGAAGAGCCACAAAATCTAATACAAAAAAGAGCTAGCTAGTTCAAAAGAATTTTTTATTAAAGTGAATTTTTCTTTTGCATTAACTTTTGATATTTGGACTTCATCACATCAAAGAACTTGCTATATTTGTGATGTTCACATTAATTAGATGAAGCATACAATCTGAACAAGCAAAAAATAGGTTTTTGGTTAATGGATGATTCACACACCGGAGTTTCCATTGCAAAGCATATACTTGTGGTCATTCATAATTTTAAGATACAAAATAAAATCCTTTCTATAACTCTTGATAATGCTTCCTCCAATAGTATTGCGATGGGAACCCTTCGCCCTAAACTTTAGTTGTCACAACCCCGGCTTCACCGGGATCTACCCATGATTCATTGCTAGTCCCAACGATCAATGCTAGCAACTCATGAGTGACTTAGGTCGAACATCACAACACAATCATCATAACTATGAAAATATTGTAACGGTGCAAAAGTAATTGTGCCACAACTACTTATTACAATAGTTTGCATAAATCCATATAGTAATATTTAGAGTAGCGAAAATTCAAATGATATGCAATGGAATAAATATGACTATGCTCTCTATCCAACCCTTTGAACGACATCTAGTCTTCAGCAAAGTCCGGCACAGAATCCTCCTGATCCTGCGGGCAAACCGGAACCGAGTCTTCTCCTAAACAAATATATCCGTGGATTTGTACAATGAGTATATGACTACCTAGCAAGAATCCTTATATATGAATGCACGTGTATAACAAGAACATGATGGTTAATTTGCATAAACACCTATTCTAGTCAAAGTTAATTAAAGTGTTGTAAAAATATTTGTTGAACAATTAATAAAGATGAATAGATTTTCAAAGTAACAAACAGAGCTCGGCTTTGAAGGCCCCTCTGCAAAACTGCACAAGCCTCGAATACTCAAAACAAAACCAACCCATCAGGTTATTAGATAACACATGGGACAACCATGTACGACCTTCCTCCCTTCCCATGACCGTGGGAACGACTATCATGATAGTTTTCACCTCTGCAGAATGTAGCACACTTTACCCATAAGCCGAGTGATACTTTTGTGTCTTAACTCTTGCATAGGAGCCTAGACCAAGTAACAATACAAGACGATTCATTAGTTCCTTTTGTTAACACCGATACCCCCTCTAAGGTTTCGACAACTCGGGTCCCCCTCTTGAGCCCACGGACCTCAGCCCGATCTTTTCAAGGTAAGGTGTGTTAGTTTTCCCTAACTACTAAGTCAGGACTAGCACAAGTTGGCCAACATGCTAGAGCTAGCACTTATGGTTGCGCTTGTATGATTTGGACGGATAAGCACACGACAAGGGTCCTTAGACCAAGGTGACTACGTCCACCACAATCCTCAATCCACAAAACCACCCGACATGCCACCTTTAGCCAACACACGCCACGTAGGTTTTAGTTGATTAGGTTATTAAGCAACTCAGCACCTCCAAATATACCAAGTCACAAGATTAATAAATAAATGATGAATAACCTAACAACTATTAACCCACGAGCGCTAGCATCTATGCACAAAGGATAGGCTAGGGAAAATACTTAAGGCAGCAATAAACAGGTTAAATTCATGGGTCAATGACGCGGGGTGAATAAATAGGTTCTAACCCCTCCCATCATTTCATGCATGAGAAAAGTAATTAAAACGGTTAATCGGATGAGTTTTGCAAAATAAAAGAGTAAGATGCAAACTATCTGGCCTTGATAGTACTCCGGGTCTTGCGGTCCTCCTTCTAGAAACTTTGGGAAAAACGCCGAGCAACGGGAGCACGAACGATCTACACGTAAATGCAAATGCATAAGAACAGAACAATCCAACATAGAACATATATCTCAAAAACATATATAAAATTCTAGGATATTTATGGAAAATAATGGCTCTAGAATTATCTAATTTGGAGTTCGGATGCTCCCTAAACAATTCCTGAAAGTTTAAGGAAAATCAGAAAACTCTGAAACAAATAAACCGATTAAAACCGGTGAACCAGGACGAACCGACCGAACTGGCCTGGCCCAGCACAGCGCGGCGGCACAGTCCGGACATGCGGTGGCTTGCGGTTGGGCGGTGCGACAGTGGCTGAGACGTGGCAGCGCGCGGGCGGGAGACGACGGCGCGGCGGCGTGCGGTAGCGCTGGCGGGCGACGCGTGGCGGCGGCGGCGCTGGCCAGCCAGGCGCGAAGCGTGGCGGCGCAGGGCACGTAGGCGCGGCTGAAGCGGTGGGGCGGGGACAGGTGTCGGCGTGGGGCGGCGCGTGGCGGATCTGGGCGGCGGGGCACGCTCGGCACGGATGCCGAGGTCGCCGGTGGCGAGGGCGGCAGTGGAGGCGCTAACTTCGGCGAGCTAGTCTGGGCCCGTTTCTCCACCGATTTTGATGATCCGGGTATGCATCTGGACCGTCTTGACGAGATCTACGCAATGGTGAGATCTACAATTCGGGTTGGGAAAGGCACAAGGAGATCTACCTCAAAAACCACTTCGGGTTAGGGTTTTTGCGATGGCTAGGGTTGGTCTGGGGCTTTCTCGAGTTGTGGTACTGAGGGGAGGGCCATGGGGTACTTTTATACTAGTTTGGTTGACCATGGGCAGGCCTCCAATGGGTAGAACTTGAGTTGGGCTCTAATTCTACTTCTAATAGGTTTAGGACTCCTCAATTTTGGTATTTTTGCAAACAAACGAATTTGGACTTGGGCTTTTGACTTTGGGCAGGTTTAGGCCACAAATAATTATCCACCAAGTTTGGGCTTAGGTCTTGCACGTTTGCTCGTCATTTCATGGGGCGGACGAGCTCTCGGCAGAACGGCGTCACATTGCGGAAACATAGGCTAGCCTTGGGCTTTGGACTTGAAATTTGAAGGGTGGCTAACTCATGGCATTTAGGATTTATGAGAATTTTTTCAGAATGTTTCAAAAAGGTTTTCTAGGGTTTTGGCTTAAACCTAATTTAAATTAATTAAAACTAGGGTTTCGTGCATAACAATTCCCTTTTATTTTATTTTTGGGATTTTGACAATACAAGTGACATACGACAAAATAGAGGATATTACATCAGTCCTATATTCATGGATATGTTATTTACCAAAGGTGTGTGTTCCACATTATCAGTTTGGTTGTCCAAGATCGTACAGCTGTGGTTAGCAAATATTTAAGCAATATTTGTGGTGCTATTCATTACATATCAAGTAGCTCACAAGTTGCCGCCAGGTTTGCCGATTATTGCAGGGTCATTGATAAGGTGCCAAGGAAATTTGGACTTGATATGAAGGTAAGATGGAACTCTACACACCCGATGATTAAAAATTTGGATGGATATGAACATATCATTATAGTTTTTGTGAATGCTAATGCTCAAGATAGTGAGTTGGTATTAATAGAATCTGATTGGAATATTGCAACTCGTTTTCGAGATTTCTTACTAACATTTTATTCAACAACTAATGTATTATCTGGTATTTGTTATCCTTCTTCCTTCTTAGTGATATTTGGTTAATTGCTAAATCAATTGCTAAGTATCGTGATGATCCACTTTTAAATTCTATTGTTTCATCAGTGGAGGAAAAAATTCTAAAATATTTTGGTTCTATATCACATGTTTATTGCTTTGCAATTATTTTTGATCGATGAAAGAAGTTGGATGGCCTGCAAAGTGCGATGGAGGGAATAGTTGGGGCACTTGATTTAGATTTCTCGTATTCTTTCAAGAGAAAATTGCACTGTTGCCCCTTAAACTCACATAACCCTCTAAACTTGAGTTTTACTTTCTCGTCTCCCTGAACTTGTCTCCGTTTGCATGGTTGCCCCAAAACCGTTAGGGCAACCGTTAAATGCTGATGTGGCAATTAAGTGGCCGTTAAGCGCTCATGTGGCTGCCACATGGCAACCCACATGGCCAGCTATTGGTAAAAAATTAGAAAATTTGAAAAAATAAAAAAGCGATAAGCCAGAAAAAATTGGAAATTATAGGAAAAATATAAAAAAGGAAACATTTAAAAATTCAGGAAAATTAAAAAAAAAACAGAAAGTTTGGAAATTATTGTTTCTATTTTTCTATTTTATTCGATATTTTATATTTTTTGAATTTTTATGTGCTTTTCCTTTTTTTCCTTTTTGTTCTTCTGGTTTTGTATGATTTTTTTTCTATTTTTTATGATTTTTCCTGATTGTTTATAATTTGTTTCAAATTTTTCTGGTTTTCTATGTTTTTTTCCAATTTTTTCGTAATTTTTATCAATTGTTTTTATAATTTTTATGAATTTTTTCACCAACAGCTGGCCATATGAGTTGCCATGTGATAGCCACATCAACGCTTAACAACCACGTAATTGACACGTCTGCACTTAACGGTAAAAGTTTTGGGGCAACCATGCAAACGAAGTCAAGTTCAGGGGGGCGAGAAAGTAAAACTCAAGTTTAGGGGGCTACATGAGAATCACTGCAAGTTCAGGAGACAATAGTGCAATTTTCTCTTCTTTCAATGTCCTGTTTCGAGTATGGTAAAAATTAGATGGAGTCACGTGATGGTGAGCAGGAGACAGAAACTTGCGACATAAGTTTGACGTCGCACTTGTGGAAGCAGGCGAAAGGAAAGGAAGCTGCTGCCTCTACCTCAAGTCAAAGGTGGCATCCTAATATTGAACTCAATCACTACCTCTCTACTAAACTTGCAACCACAGATCTCTTACCGAGGGGTGAGAAGGTGAAGCTCCTAGAAGGTGGAAGGAACACCAATATAGTTTTCCTGTGTTGTCACATTTTGCACGGGATATTTTAGTAGTTCCAGTCTCAACGGTTTACTGTGCAACAACTTTCAACATGCTTGGGAGGATAATTGAAGAAAAAAGATCATCACTGGAGACAATGGAATCAATCAGCTGTCTTAAAGATTAGCAAAGAGCGGAAGCAGCATCAGATTGGTGGACCCTGAGATTGAACATGCTTTTACTGATCTCAACATTGAGTAGCTATTAACCTATCATTTTCAAGCATAATATGTAATCTAGAATTATGAACCTAAATATGTAATCTGGACATCTGATTATGTAGTAGACTGTTTGTGTGCTCTTTTTCTCACTGAGGGAACCCCATATTGAGATGTAAGATTTTTAGCGAGGCAGCAAAACCAGTGAATAAAAATTTACTTCCTCCCAATTTTTTCAGCTCTCTATTCTTTGAATGCTATGTGTGTTTGCTGCTATGTGTGAAGACATGGCTGCAAACATGTAACTACTTAGATCTTTTTACCTCTGTATGTAACTGCATATCTGTAATATGTGTGCTGTGCTCGAATTGGTACGGCTCGAAGTCGGCCCGCCATGCTTTTTGGCCATGCCGTGCCCGACTATTAGCTGTTCGTGTTAGTGTGTCATGATTCAAAGTGTTGACCGGACTATGCTGCTCCATTACACAGTGACCCGAGGCACGACGGATCGATAGTGTGTCGGTCTGGCACGGCTCAACTCTCGGCACTGCTCCTCGTTGGGATAGGATAAACGGTTTCTGCATCACTGCATGGCTGCATGCCCCTAAACAGTAGTCATCGTGCTTACATGACTCTTCACTGCGCCCGTGGCCTGGGCGCCGCGGCGGAGGCCCAGTTCGTCGCGCACCTGAGGGCCAGCTCGACCGCCGGCGACCTGGCCTCCGGCGCCGCCCTGCACGCGCGCTACGCCAAGTCGCACTTCCCGCCCACCACTTTCCTCGCCAACCACCTGCTCGTCTTCTACTCCCGCCTCGGCCTCCCTGGCTTCGCTCGCCGCCTGTTCGACGAAATGCCGCGACCCAATGTTTTCTCCCACAACGCCCTCCTCGCGGCGCACGCGCGCAACCCGCGCCTCGCCGCCGAGCTTTTCGCTCGCATCCCCGATCCGGATCTCGTCTCCTACAACACGCTCCTCGCAGCATTTGCATCGGCCGGACTCGCCGCGGACGCGCTCATGCTGTTTTTAAGCATGCGCCGTGCGGACCTCGCTATTGATGGTTTCACGGTGTCCTCTGCCATATCTGCTACGGCCGGCATTTCCGTTGTCTCCCAACTGCATGCTTTTGCTGTGATGTCTGGCCTGGATGCATACGTCTCCGTCAATAACTCGTTGATGAGTGGGTATGGTAAGGGTGGGTTCTTGAAAGAGGCTGAGAGGGTGTTTGCCAATATGGATGACAGCACGAGAACTCATGTGACATGGAACTGTATGATTGTGGTGTATGGGCAGCATGGACATGACAGAAAAGCTATGGAACTATTTCAGGACATGGCAAGGCGGGGATTCCCTGCAGACAATTGCACTCTGGCTAGTGTAATGTCAGTTTTTGCCACAGCGCAGAACTTGGATACTGGGATGCAGCTCCATGGTAGACTGATCAAGAGTAAGTTCACTCAAGATCCACATGTGGCGAGTGGCCTTGTCGATTTGTATGCTAAATGTTGTCGTATTCAGGATGCGAAAAAGGCATTTGATGAGGTTGACAATCCTGATCTGGTGCTATGGAACACACTTATATCTGCATACTCGTTGCACAAGGAGGCGTCTGAGGAGGCATTACTTTGCTTCCGAGCAATGCAAAGGGCTGGATTTTTCCCAGACGATTGCAGCTTTGTTTGTGTGATCAGTGCCTGCTCCAAGATTTCATCACCATCACAAGGGCAGCAGCTGCATGCATTGGTTATCAAGTCTTATATACCAAGTAATCAAACTTCTGTTGACAATGCGATGATCACATTGTATTCAAGATGCGGAAAGGTAGCTGAGGCCAAGATGTTGTTTGACAGGATAAAAGAGAAGAACACAGTGTCGTATAATTCGATTATTGCAGGCCTTGCACAACATGGACATGCTGTTAAAGTACTCATGCTCTTCAATGACATGCTGAATTTAAAATACGAACCAACTAGTGTTACATTTATTTCAGTGCTGTCAGCATGTGCCCACACAGGAAAAGTAGAAGAAGGCTGGGTCTATTTCAACTCAATGAAGCTAAAATATGGCATAGAACCTTGTGAAGTACACTACTCTTGCATGATTGACCTACTTGCCCGTGCCAAGAAGTTTGAGGAGGCCGAGGAGATGATAATGAAAATGCCTTTCAACGTCAGTTCAATTGGTTGGACTTCCTTGCTCAGTGCTTGTAGGACACATGGAAACATGGAGCTTGGAGTAAAAGCAGCCAAAGAGATTCTCCATTTGAGTCCTTCTAATGTATCAGCACCTGTTGTGCTCTCAAATATATATGCTAGTGCTGGAAAGTGGGAAGAGGCTGCAAAAATTAGGAAGCTCATGAGAGATTGGGGCATCAGAAAGAAGCCTGGCTGTAGCTGGATAGAGCTCAGAAGAGTAGTTCATGTATTTGTTGCCCATGATGTTTCACATCCTAGAATCAAAGAGGTATACAATTTCTTGGAAGTGATGTCAGAGAAGATGAAGCTTGCAGGGTATGTGCCAGATATGAGATGGGCCTTGGCAAAGGATCTGGCAGCAGAAGGGGAGACAAGGTTAAGGTACCACAGTGAGAAGCTCGCGGTGGCCTTTGGCTTGATTAACACGAAAGAAGGAGAACCTATACTTGTAATTAAAAATCTGAGGATATGTGGCGACTGTCATAGTGCGATCAAGATCATCTCTGTTATAACTCGTAGGGAGATCACCGTCAGAGATACTCACAGGTTCCATTGCTTTAGCAATGGCACCTGTTCCTGTGGAGATTATTGGTGACTGATGAGGGAGCTTAAATGGCTGTTTATTTCAAGCCTCAATCATTACATAGGAACACTGGATACATGCCGTAGTTCTTGTGGTCATCATTGTGCTGGCAATCAGTACTCTGCTAGAATAAGTCAAATTGATTTGGACTAAGTCTCAAGAGTTCAGCTACGTCAGAAACTAGAGTTGCTCCAGATTGGTACCGAAACTCATCAGTCAAAATAATTCCCAATGGGATATGAATATTTATAATGGTAAAGACTATTTGACCGGGTGATTACGACATACCTTGATGGTACCAACTACCAACCTTGCCATTAATTTTTGCTAAAATATTGCATGACAGTGATATGTCGAAACCAGATAAAGTCCATTTTAGGAAGAGCACGAAGAAATTCGGCCAGGAACAGGAAAGGAAAGAAGAGATCGAGCAGGAACAGGAGGGCAGCTAGGAGCTGCTAGCTATATTTAGTATTTTATCTTTCCATATTTAGCAATTTCTATGTTTGGTAGTTTTATGTTTAGGTCTTTACATTATAATAACTAGGGAGCAAAAAAAGAGAAAACGACACGATTTGTTGCCACAAATCCAGTTTCAGGCGCGTCGCTGAAATCCGGTCGGTGGCTCCGTACAACCTTATCAAAATAGGGTTCCAACGATTCCCGGCGATGCCCTTCACTTCTCGATCTGGTTTTAGACCAGGGATTAGAGCCTTTGAATACGAGCACCATATCAATTGGTATCAGAGCCCATCTGTTCTGTGGCCATTTTTTCGGTGGAGGAGCGTTTGGAAGCTTTGGAGGAAACTATTTCAAATCTAGAGGCAACCGTGTAGCTGTTTGCAAGGTGGAGATGACTATGCAGGGAATTCAAACCATTGTTGTTGATTTGAGGAAGACGGTTGATGACTTCATTAAGACGACAGGGAAGCAGCAGGCTCCATAGGTTCCTCCGATTGGGACTTCAACGATCGGTGTGGGCGGGGAGATCCAGCCCTGGCCATCCTGGCTAGAACGTGTGGGTGACAGGGAGGATGGAGGGGGCAGCGAGGAGCGCGGCCGGAAATGGGTGTCACGTGCTCCTCGATGTGAGTTACCGCTGTTTGATGGTTCAGAAGATCTTTTGCCCCTCCATCCTCCCTGTCACCGACATGTTCCAGCCGGGATGGCCGCGGCCGGATCTCCCCGTCCACACCGGTCGCTTAAGTCCAGGTCGGACGAACCTGCGGAGCCTGCTACTTCCCTGCCGCATTAATGAAGTTAGCAACTGTCTTCCCCAAATCAGCAACAGTGGTCTGAATTCCCTGCACAGTTGTCTCTAGCGTTGTAACAGTTACGCTGTTGCCTCTAGTCTTGCAATAGTTCCGTTCAAAGCTCCCAAATGCTTCTCTATCGATGCCATAGTCACAGAACCGATCAGCTCTGATATCAATTAATATGAGTGCTCGCGTTCAAAGGCTTTAGTCCTTTGTCTAAAACCAGATCGAGAAGTGGAGGGTATAGCCAGGAATTGAAGGTGTCCTATTTTGATAAGGCTGTAAGGAGCAACTGACCGGATTTTGACGATGCGCCTCTGACTTCATTTGTGGCAACAAAGCGTGCCGTTTTCTCCTTTTTGCTCCTTATCTGTCATGATCCAAAGATCTAAACATAGATCTATTAAAATAGAAATTGTTAAACATGGAAAGATAAAATATAGCTAGCAGCCTCTGGTTGTACTCCCGTTCCTGCTCGATCTCCTCGTTCCTTTCTTGTTCCTGCCTGAATTCCTTCCTTCTCTTCCCAAATAGAATTTATCTGGTTTTGACATATCAGTCAGCAAGCATTTCGTGCTTAATGATTTGTATAATAAACAATTATGTTCCAAGGTAAACCTGTTCTTGATACTGTACAAAACATGGTCTGGGTTTTTTCCAAATACCTTTACGACTAGTAAATTGTGGTGGTTACAATGTTCTGATATCTTCATTGGTTCATTGATTAAGGTTATCTGGATCATAGTATTTTCAGTAATAGTAAGAATCGATAAAAATCAATTATTCGTTATATTGCAGGAGACATGATATCGTACTTTAAGAATGAAGTACCGCTGGCGAAGGCTATCAAAGATGAATGTAAAGCCTCAAAACTGGTGCATGCTTACAGTTTATGATATCTTTGTGGCGTGAACTGTATGTGGTGTTATTTTCTCTAAATTGAAGCATGTTAACACTTTTGGAAAAACAAGTGGTGCATATCGTGATCTAGTCGTGAGAAAATATTGTGTTATATTGTATTTAAGATTTATCAAACATTTCAAATTATATCAGCATAAGAATATGAGAAACATTTCAGTGACAAGGGTAGTATGTAGGGCACAACTATGCCGCCATGTCCATATTGGCACTTTGGCAACTTTTAACTGATCTGTTGGTTTGGTGATTCACAAAAAAGAAAACATTCATGTACCATTGTTAGGCTGGTAGCCTGATATGGTTCCTACGGGTAAACCCCTCCTAATGTAATAAAAAAAATACTTTGCAGCAATAGAATTCTGCATGGCCCACATCTGACAATTATTATCACTGGCCTTCGCATTTGTAACTTAGAAATTAGAATGAAAATGCATTTAGTAGAAATTTCATGATTTATGACTGTTATGGCACAATTAACATTTCAAAATATGTTTTGGGATATTATATCAATTATTAATCATGGACCTTTTTCAACTAAGAACTACACCATGGTCTATGAAGCTATGGTTTCTCGAGTGCACTACTAAATAGAGAACCTGTAATGAATGAAAGGTTCTTTAACATTTCATTTGTAATGGTCGGTTCTTTTATGGAATTTAAATTCTTATTTCTTACTGTTATACTGATTTGACAATCTCAATATTGTGCGGTAAAGCTGACGTGCCCCCTGATGAAGAAAGGTTCATACATCAAAGCTTCGTCCTATCATGCACGAGCTCGTCCACGCATATAGCAGATTTTCCTGAAAGAATATGCAACCTTTGCATCCAATTGAATTTTGTCCTATTGATTGAGCGATGTTTTTATTTCTCCCGTTGCAACGCACGGGCATATTTGCTTAGACATTAAAAAGTTGTCTCCTTAAGGAGGTTTCAGTCCAGGTGTTGAATGGTAGCCTTTGTGCCTGTCTATTTTGGGAGAGATCAATACATAAATTGGCATGTTTGGCTTCCATTAGCAAGAGAATTATGCAAAGTATCGTCTTGTTTACCTTCTCTTCAAGGATATCAGCGTCTAAACTGTTCTTTTAGCAACAGTTTCTATTACTGAATTAACCCAATTTGCATTATATCTTTATCTTTGTATTATTCATATTGGTTAAGCAGAATTGTTGTTGCATCCACAATCTTTGGTAGTTTACCTTACAAATTGCATTTCAGCTGCAAAAGAATTGTAATTTTTTATATTGTGACAATTTACTTTAAGCTTTGCCTAATACTTTCATGGATGGCCCATATTCCATGTTGAAACCCAAGTCCAAGGACGTCACAGATGAATGGACAGATAATATTATAGATTGGTCTTTTTCTTGGGCTGAAGGGTGATTTGATGCCACCGATCCTATTGCCATTGATCCAATTGGAGAAGATGCAGTGCATAGTGCTGGAGCTTTGGACAGTGGGGGCACCACGGATTCAACCCTGTTGATGAGAATCTAGATTTGCTAAAAGCGAATTGCTTTGAATTATTGTATGTAAAATGCTTTAAATGTAATCTGGGTGAACAAAATGTAATATGTCCAAATTTGCCTTTATTCCCGGTGGACTTATTATTGAACCCTGGATTTTTTTTATATCTTCATGGTTTATTACACTTTGTATGCATTATCTGGTACTGCATCCAGAAGGTCATGTGCAATTTGTTAAATCAAGAAATGATAGTTTTATCATGTCTTTACTCCTAGAGAGTGTTTAGTGACTTGCCAATAGCTACCTAAGCAATTGGTAATAATTTCACTTAAGCAACAGGATTGGTGTTCATTAGTTAACGCTGAAATTATAAAGCAATAGATTTGGTGTTCAGTGACGTGAAACTACTACTAATTGCTTGCCTAAGTGTTTACTGTTTAGTGACTTGACAATAAGCTTGGTGTTCATTACTCGATGCAGAAATTTGTATTAAAACATGGATTTCATTTATGCAGTATAATCTGGTTCATCTCTATAGGTTTGGTGTTCCATTATACAACTCTCCTAGTACAACCGCACCATATAAAAAACTGAAATCATATTATGCAGTCCCACTGTTACAGGTTTGGTGTTCATCTGCACACTTTTGCAATTCCACTGAAATCGTCAATTATCCAGTAGGTTTAGTCCCAGGTGAGTAGCCAGTGAGGTGATGTTTCAGTCCCAGACTCCCAGGTGAGCAGCCAGTGTGGTATTAGTCCCAGGTGACCGTTAGCACGTTAATGAGGCAGGGACAAAACGGTCATTCCAAGTGCAATTTCAAATTTTAGCAGTTTCATATATTTTTAAACCAACAACATGCTTTCCGATATATGTTTGCCAGTTATTCTTTCTTTTGTTTTCTTTTGAAGTTTATATAGTTTTTGTTACAATTTGTTTTTGCAAAACAGTGCTGCAGAACCTCAGGTCGATCTATTTGCTGATGCATATTTCCAATCAGCGACTCCATATGCGGAAACAGCCGCACAACCAGATGTTCAGGTTTGTTTCTCTGTATATTAAGATTTCTGGATGTGTTAAAAAACATTTTGAACACTTGCCATGCCTTCTTACTATTGATTGGATTACTGGGCAAGAGGAAATATACCTTAATATTTGCTTAATATTTGTTAACCATTAGTATTGTCAAATGACCTTCGGGAGCTGCTCCGCCGTCGACTTCCGCCGCCGCGTGCGATGTCTCCACGAGCGCGGGCTTCATCGCAAGAGCCGCGTCACCGTCTCCACCGCCAAAGGTACGCCCTCCAAGTGGAACTCGATTTATGTGCTTTGTTGCGAATAATGAGTTGTTCATAAGCCGTACCGTTCCTTCTAAGAGCTTTTTTTCTCTCTAGGCCTAATATCAAGGAATCACAATTTCTGTATGTTGTAGTTTTACAACATGTTTAATAACAAGATCTCAGTTATTTTCATTGCAAAATTAAGTTGTGATTTTTTTATTAAATTGGAACCATGCTTATGGAGCTAGTGTCTTGGGCACGCTTATCAGGCTTGGTGCTTGGAGGATTTTTATTTTTATTTCTTTCGTTGCAACACACGGGCATATATGCTATTATGGTATAATTACGAATGTTTTTTTTCCTTTTGAGCTTCCGTCCATGATAACAATGAAAAAATTGCATAATATATAGGAAATCCTTATGTTGTAAATTATCCTTCACAATTTTATATATTTCTTTGATTTATTTTTTCTTTATAGCCCCGTTGCATTTTTCTTTATAGCCTCGTTGCAACGCATGGGTATTTTACTAGTAGCCTATACATGTCTAAAACCACCCTAAAACTCATGGTGGATCAACAACATTGAGTTAGGAGAGACAAAATTAATGGTGTTTTCGAGTCTGCCTTTGTGAAGAAATCTGCCAACTGATCTGCTGAAGGCGCATATTGAAGAGCTACAACCTACTCCTGAACCTACGATCTCATATAAGAACCATCAACACCAATATGTTTGGTGAGTTCATGCTTCACTAGATCCCTGTCAATACCAATAGCTCTTGTACTATCAGATAAAAGAGGGGTCGGCGTAGAAACATAAGCACTAAAAATACTCAAGTAACCAACGCAGCTAGGTAACCTTTATCATCAAAAGAGCCATATCACACAACTCAGCCACTGGAACGAGAAACTTTCTTATGCTTTTTAGTCTTCTAGGCAAAATGAGAGAATAACCAAGAAAAACACAATAAGTAGAAAGAGAGCATCGATCAAAAGAATCCCCAGCCTAGATAGCATCAGAATAAACACGAAATTGTAAAGAGTTGTAGCGAGGAAAGAAAATACGACGAGAGGCAGTACCACGCAAGTAGTGCAAAACATGTAGGAGATGACTACAGTGGAGTTGAGTAGGAGCAGAGACAAACTGACTCAGAATATGAACAACATAAGAGATATCGGGACGGGTGACACCAAGATAGACAAGATTACCAATGAGGTGATGATGAGTAGGATCAGAGAGAGGTTCCCTATCGGTGGGTCGAAGCTGAAGATTGAGCTTTATATGAGTCTTGAGCCATGCGATCATCAGTAAGAGAAGCCCGATCAAGAAGATCTCCAATATAGTTCTCTTGAGATAAAAAGATACCCTACGATGTAGAGATAACCTCAATCACAAGGAAATAACGAATGGGACCCAAAACAGACATGTGAAACTGCACATTGAGACAAGCATTGACAAAATCAACAAACTAAGAGTTATCACCAGTAATTATCATGTCATTGACATAGAGCAGATGAAGAGTGCGCCCACGGTATGAGGCGTAAACAAACAACACATAATCGTGATCACTAACAGAAAAGCCAACAGCAATAACCACTATAGAGAAGCGCTGAAACAAAGTCCGAGGAGCTTGTTTAAGCCCCTATAAAGCACGACGAAGGCAAAGAACCATGACATCATAAACAAAATATCCTGGTGGAGGCCACGTGAAAACCTCTTCATGCAATCTTCATTAAGAAAGGCATTTTGAACATCAAGCTAATAGATAGGCCACGTACGAACAAAGGCCACAACAAAATGTCTGATAGTGGTCATGTTAGTCACAAGAGTATAGGTCTCATCAGAATCAACACGGCTCCTGCTAAAAACTACGAGACACAAGACGAGCTTTGTAGCACTCAAGAGAACATCAAAACGAGTCTTAATCTTATAGACCCACTTACATGTGATGGGACGAACATGGGATGGAACGGAGACAATTTCCAAAGAAAGCTACTTGGCCATCGCATGGTGCCACTCAAGATTAATAGCAGCATCACAATAAGACACCGGATCGGTAGATGATGCGCAGGCAAAACCAAAACGCTCTGTAGGTCAAATGGATCGACGGTCACGAAGAGCATATGGATGGGAGGTAGAAGATGAATCATCGGATGATTAATCAATAGGGGAAACCTGATGGACGCGGACGCGGGGTCCCGATCTTCTGGTGAGAGATAGTAAGGATAACTCGGTAGGAGTCACGGAGACCTAAACGATCCGGCTTCCAACCCCGCAAAGGAACTGGAAATCCCGACGATCGCTAAATCACCAGACGATTGTTATCGACCAAACCAGAGGCACGATCGACCTGTCCACGAAGGACGGTTCCTGCAAGCAACCGAAGAACGAGCAAGAACACAAGATAAGCAATCTGAATTGCGAATATATATTAAGGATAACGGGGTTCAGAATCTTGGTCCTGTTGGTCTAGCCGACACAAGAAGAACAAGGCGAAATCTCACACAACCGTGATGAAATCAACTAAACAAAACCCAACTAAGACGTAGCACGGCGTGGGACTTATATAGGGCGGCGGCCAGAGGAGGGGCGTTCAAACAGGTGCCCACACGTACTCAACCCTAACTCTAGGGTACACGGGCTTTGGGCCCAAAAATACGGCGACGCAGCGTCGGAAAGTTTCTGTCCGTCAGATTGTTTTCGCGATTCCAGTTGACTCGGATGGAATTTGGAGGCGTCGTTGGATCCGTTGGAAAGCTTATCTCGATAGCTTTCGGTAGAGTCCTTATTTGCCTCATTTGGATGTCGTATGTGATCTGGGAGTCCGTTTGAAGGTGCGCTGGTCCTGGAAGTCCGAACCGGACCCGGCAGTGAGTTCGACGTCCTCTCGTCTTGGGCAACCACGTCATTGATGTCCTCATCAAAACCTCAACCGGATGCTGACAACGAGTATAAAAGAATGGATAAGGAGGAACAAGATCAAATGAGACCGGCGGAGAAGAAATATCAGTCTCGGCAGGAGGAGAAGGAACACTAGACTTAGGAGGAAGAGAATCAGTGGACTCAGATGGCTAGGAAGACGTGGTCGACATAGGAGGTTGCATAAAAAAAGGTACAGACGGTGGAATGGGAAGAGTAGAAGTAGAAGTACTTGGAAAAGTTAAAAGAGGGATTCGACGATAGAGGATAGAAAAGAAGGACGTAGATAGAAAGAGCGGGACTCAAAAGTAACGTCCCGGGAAATCCGCATCCAACGACCAGTAGGATCCCAACAACGACAGTCCTTGTGCTCATCACTATATCCTAGAAAAACACACACAACCGACTGGGCAATCAGCTTGGTGCGTTCACGTGGAGCAAGAAGAACATAAGACACCCAAAGATCTAAGATCAGAGTAGTCTGCAGGGTGTCCAGAAAGACGTTCTATATGAGTACCATCTTGAAGTGCATATGAAGGCTGAAGATTGATGAGGTGACCAGTAGTTCAGACAGCCTCACCCTAGAAGTCAGATCAAATAGAAGAGGTAACCATGAGAGCACGAACAATTTTAAGAAGATGACGATGTTTACTCTCAACTACAACATTTTGAGCAAGGGCGCCTGGACAAGAGAACACAGACAAAGTGCCCTACTCAGCGAGAAAACCACGAAGATGCCCGAAAAGATACTCCCCTGCAAAGTCAGCTTGAAAAACACTAAAAGTAGTCAAACTTAGTACGAATCATTGTTGTTGGCGATTCTTATGCCTACTAGAATTAATCCACAAGCGCACGGATATCGCAGAAGATTTCACCCCGGAGTATTCCAAAGTGTCGACGGTTGGGATATAGGTCCCAAGTCAACTAAGGTTCTTGAGAAGGCGAGATAGAAGACACTGCCGAGCAGGGCAAACAGCAATCAACGAGCAACAGGGAGACACAGGGTTTTATCCTGGTTCAGGCCTCTCCGAGGAGATAATAGCCCTACGTCCAGCGCTTTTTTATATGAGAAAGGATTACAAGCAGGAACTCGGCGAGACGAACAGGTCTCGAGGAGATCATGGGTGTACAAGAAAAAGTATGCTCTAGATCTTGACTTCAGGTCGTCTTCAGGTCTGCCCTCTACACGCTGTAGGGGCCTTGTTTATAAAGTGTTGAACAACCGACCTACCGAGGGATAATCAGGCCGGGCTAACTACGAGGACGTAACAAACTCGTATACATGCCAAATACGTCCCGAGATAAATAAAGTATACTCCAATTCTTGGGGATCACGACGTCTGCTCCAATCCGGGAAACCACATCCGGGTCTTCACGTAGCCGTGCAGAACTCTTGTTCAAGTCGGACTCAAACACGAAGCCTAGGCCGTTACGTACCGTGCCAGCCAGGAAGCTGTTCGGCAGGATGCGCATGGGCCTGATAGAACCTTCCAGGGAGCCAGGCCCTAGGAGGCTGTTCGATTGGGCCGTCAGGGAGTGGGCCATGACAATGGGCCGTGATTTTATCCTCGACAGCTAGCCCCCAAGACTCAAGTGGAAGGACTCACTAGAGTGGGGTCTTCCTCTTGAGACTCCAAGTCACGAAGAGGGACATTTTCCTGCTATAAAGACGTTTAACAGGCGACCGAACAGGCCATGGTTCAGCCGAACAAGACTTGTTCGGGACCGAGCAAACCCGATCAGTATCGAGCAACTCTGTTGCGTCGAACAGGGAACAACATCTATCCGAGCAGAGCACCCAGCCCTCAGTGCAGACACCGGAAAAAATAGCCGTTGGCAGATCTCAAGGAGACGCTCCTTGCACTGCGCAAGAAGAGTGCTCAGCTCACCAGAGAGCTGAGCTTGTCGCCGCGAGCGCCCGGAGGCCAAGATGAACAAGGAGCCGAGGACCCGCCGAGCAAGAGGCGCAAGCTCCGTCACGGAGCGAAAAAGAAGGTCAAGCTTCCCGAAGCGGACGCGGCAGGTATGCAAAGGCAAGACTCTCCCATTACATTCCACCGAACAGCTTAGGACTTAACATATTTCTTTTTCATCAGCTGCCCCAGAGAAGATCGCCACCGACGACGCAGACGCGGCGATCGAGCGGTCCTTGCCGCCCGAGCACCTATACGGCGCGTCGCGAGCAACGAGACTGCTCGTCCTCAAGGACAGACTGGCAGCGTGGGCCGTGCTTTCACCAGGCTCCACCGATCAGATGGACGCGCTGAAAGGCGCGGTGGAGCGGCTGGAGGCCGAGGAAGATGGGCACGACACCACGAAGAGCGGGGTCAAGGAGTTGGCTCTGCCGGCTACCCGGGGTCAGTGCCATGCGCATGCAAGGTCCAACTTCTACTGCACAATGGTGAGTTCGATTAGCTTGGCCCGACCTTACCATTAAGAACTGAATTACGTTACTCATTAATCCAAATTCAGAGCTAATCAAATTAGCCCTTCCCGAGGCATGCAGAAGCATCGGGCTGACAGAGGCTCAGCGTGTGAGTGGCCATCGCCCAAGCATATGGCAAACCAAAGTACACGCAACCAACATGCGGCTACAAAGCATGGTGCTGTATTCATCAAAGAAAAACAACAGATTAATCATATCAATCTATTGCCAACACACATATTAACCGATCTAATCAGCCGCCCATGCTAATCTCATCATCATGACGTGTTGATCACATCAACAAAATCCGATGCCATAGATGATCGTATCAACCATAGCACAACGAATAAAATGTTACCGATCAGCAGTAGATCCAATCTACGTGTGATTCACATGCCACAATTGATCTATAAATCAAATCCTAACCGATCCAATCGGCTAGATAGAGAACGATACTAGATCAAATCCAATACCCACATATCACATATGCGACCGATCTAGATCAAGAACTAAACAGGATGGCTCTGATACCACTGAAGAGAAACGCGGGCGCTACACTAGCACAGAATCAAAATTCTACCGCCGAGACCCAGGACCCCCTCAAGTAATTGATCCTTCGTATAATGTATGCTATACGAAGTTATTACGAAATTTGATTGGTTAGTCATGTAACTAGAGGAGGTAGATGTACAAATCAGTCCTAATTAACGGTCCAACATGTTGAGATCTCAACCCAAACTGAGTCAATAAGAGAACAATTTCAAAATAATTACAAACAGAACACATTTTAGCTTAAACGAGGACTAGGATGGTCAGGTCTAGAGATGAGTCGAGAGGGAGTGGGCTCAATAGTGCTTACGCAATCTGTTTGACTTTATGCCAAGATAGGCGGGAGCCAATCAATGTACACTTAAATGACTAGATGGACGACTAATGAATAGGGCAAGATGGAGCCAATCGATGTACCCTTGTTTGGATCTATTTTCTTGTGTCTTAGGTCCTCCACGTATTAGTCAGCTACTTAAAATTGATTGTGTCTTTTCTTATTGATTGTAGGATAAAATCGGCTATCACACTTTGAACCATAATTCATAGTCCCATGTGCGTTTAAGCCGATATAACTTTTGGCACGAACAAAAATAGATCTTTTTTATTGGGGGAAACCTTCGCAGAGGTTGTGTCTTGCATTGTGTGTGATAGCCTGCTTGGGCCTAGCCCAACCCAAGCCGATGGCCCATTTGGCTTTGTTTTATTAAGAGGCAGAGGGAGATTGGAGGGGATCGATCCCCTCCTTTGTAGCGCACGCAGCCGCCGCCTCCTCCTACAGCTGCAGCCTGGGGGAAGCCCTTGCCGTCGTCGTGCCTCGCCGGCGCCGTTCCCGGCCGCCGTCCCTGTGCTGCCTCCATGCCGTCGACTCGCCGCCGTCGCTCCGCCGCCTCGTGGCTGCACCGACGCCGCCGCCCCGCCATCTAGTGGCCGCGCCGGTGGCCATCTTGTGGCCGCGCCTCGTATAACTTCGTATAATGTATGCTATACGAAGTTATTACGAACAATTGGAGCAGGGCATGGTTTAAGGTTGGTTCATTTTGCGATTCTGTTGATAATAACATGTGTGAGTCATTTAATCACTACATAATGGAATCTAGATTCCTTCCAATAATTAGCATGTTAGAATGGATTAGAAGGAAGGTTATGATTAGGATTCAAACTAACAAGGCAAAGGCAGATAAATGGACAGGGCAAATATGTCCTAACATTTTTAAGAAGATGAAGGATTACATTAATGAATCTTCATACTGTCATGCTCTATACAATGGCCAGGAATCCTTTGAAGTAACCCAAAGGGATCATAGGTTCTCTGTTAATCTAGATGATAGGACATGCACATGCAGATATTGGGATTTATCAGGTATTCCATGCCCTCATGCCATTTCATGCATATACTGGAGAAGTAATCAAGTTGAAGATTTCATTGCACCATGCTACTCTATAGAATACTATAGAAAGACATATGAGCATTGCATGCAACCAGTGAATGGCATGCACTGTTGGCCAACTTCTGACAGACCAAAGCCAAGAGCACCAAGAAATGTTAGAATGCCTGGGAGGCCTAAGACAGTGAGGAGAAGAGAAGTGGGTGAAAAACCTAAAACTACAAAAATTTCAAAGGTGGGCACTGTAATTAGTTGCAGTATCTGCAAGCTTCCTGGTCACAACAAGAGCAAATGTCAAGCATCCAGCTCAGGTCGGTTTTCTGGACAACAATGATGCTATATCACCAACAGTTAGGTGTGTTGGACTGCTGTTTTTGTATAGTTAAAGTGTTCAAACCATATAGCTACAGCTTGTCTTTTGAACTAATGATGAGCTAATATAGTTAGGTGTGTTGGACTGCTGTTTTTGTATAGTTAAAGTGTTCAAACCATACAGCTCAGGTCGGTTTTCTGCAGCTTTTGTTGACACTTCTGTTAGGTGTGTTGGACTGCTGTTTTTGTATAGTTAAAGTGTTCAAACCATATAGCTACAGCTTGTCTTTTGAACTAATGATGAGCTAATATAACTGCATAGTTGGCCGACACTATATTTCTCTGTTTTCAGTATGTTTTTGTATATGTTAAAGTGTGTTGAACTGCTGCTTATGACAGTTAAAGTGCTTTTTTTTTGTCATGTTTTCATTAATTACCTTCAATGGCAAAGCATTGGACATTTTTATTATTTTTCATGCAAAGCATTGGACATGGACGTTACTGCATAAAAGCAAGCTGGCGTGCTGGTCCATGCTGGCGTACAAGTAATTTGTCACTGCTTGCGTGTCCTCATGCATGGGCAAATCCAACCTTGGACTGGGTCAAAGGACTACTGTTGCCTGGTTTGCACAGTTGAGGGGCCATTCTTCTCTGGTTTTCCACATGAGGGACCAAATTGGTCCCGCGGGCATAGTTTAGGGACCATTTTGGTACTTTTTCCTATAAAAAAATGCATGGACTTTTGCAAATTTAAATTAATAAATTATTTTTTAGGCGGCGACTTGGGGACGGACGTCTGTTGACACCCAAATTTGACAGAAAATCAGATATTGTAAATAAGACATCTTTATTGGAATTATTGGGTTGTATCAGGAGATGGACTTCATTGTCAAGAGGAAGAAGTGTGTAAGAGATAATTTCGATAATATCAAGACTTCGGAAGAATTACGAAGATTCAATCGGAAGGCATCTTCGATAGTTTAGTTGCGATAAATCAGGTCGTGTCGGTATCGGTTTTGTAACAGTATAAATAGGGTCTCAAGTCTCGTGTAAACGATATACGACATACATAAAACACAACTGCACTTTTAGAATCCGATCGACTTCGTCGAAAGGCTTCAACTCGCAGGTAGAGCTATCTCGATGGAATAATCGATTCTCTTCTTGTAACCCGTATGCATGGCTGTATCGTACTGATCTCATGTATACAAAGCATGTTAAACTGCCTGGGGTTTTATCGATCTTTAGCATGTTCTCGGATATTACACTGCCTCGTTCAATCGATTTGTAATATGTATTTATCTTGCAATGCCGATCGTAAATTATCTTGTGTACTTTTTCTGAATCCGATGTATGCAACTGTTTCGTTCAATCGATCTTGCGTATACTTGTTTTAGGATTTCGCATGTTTAGTTACTTGCCGATTAGTATTGTATTTACCTATATTAGTTCTAAACCTTTAAATTGATTTATAAGTTTATATCTAGATTTAGATCTGAATACTGTCTTAGCTTGACCAATCTATTCAATCTATCCCTTGGTTTAATCTAATAAATCGATCTGAAGATTTGTAGCTAATCCTATATATAAAACAACAAAAAAGAGATAAAAAGATTTATGTTTAAATGCCTATTTACATTTATCGCTCTATCAGGCATTAAGCCGATAGAATTTCAATCGGATTCGTTAAAGCCGATTTACAAAACCTGATCTGGCTGTTTCTTAAAGTCGATTGGGGCCATGTCGCTGACAATTTATTTCTTGTCAATTTACAGGTCAAATTGACTGGCACGTTTGGTTCCTGATTGCGACGCAAGCTTAGACTTGACGCTTCCGCACGTGTGTTCACGAAGATCCAATTTTTCGTCTCAACAACGTCCGACCCTGCGCGCGGCCTGGTCGGCCCACCAACAGCGCGTCCACCCGCTGAAACAACTCGGCGCCTCATCGGAACAAACTTCACCCGCCATTGTTTCGTCTCCGTTCTTCCCCTAAATCAAAGGCTGCCGCCGCACCGCTGCGTTCCTCGCATTTTTACGAACAAGACAAGACCAATGTTGCTATATAAAAATTTACTGAAACAATTTGTTATCCTAATGCAACAGTTAGTTTATTCTGTTGAAACAATATGCCTAGCCTGCTGAAACAATTAGTTTTGCCTAGTGGACGTATAACCTAGTGAAACAGTTGGTTTAGCCTATTGGAACAATATATATAGCATGCTAAAACAATTGGTTTAGCCTATTGGAACAATATATATAGCCTGCTGAAACAACTAGTTTAGCCTACTAAAACAATTTGTCTAGCCTGATGAAATAATTTGTACAGCCTATTGGAACAATATGTTTGGCATGTTGAAACAAATTAGTTTAGCCTGTTGGAATAATCTATCTAGTCTCTTGAAACAATTGGTTTAGCCTATTGGAACAATATTTTTGACCTGTTAAAACAATTAGTTTAGCCTACTGGAATGATATGTCTAGCCAAGTGCAACAATCAGTTTTTTCCATTGGAACAATATGTTTAGCCTGCTGAAATAACTAGTTGCCTGCTGAAATAACTAGTTTAGCCTATTGGAAACAATGTATAGACTGTTGAACAATTTGGCTAATGAAAAAAATAAAAATATAAAAATATAAAAAGTATTTAAAATGAGTTTATTAGGATTTTAGATGAATTATAAAATTTGTTCTATACATTTTAGACTGCAGATGAAATAGAGACAAAAATGAGAAAATTAAATAGAACAAATGAAACGCTCATTTTTTGCTAGCGGCGAGCCAACGTCAAGCAGTGCATCAGCGAGGACGCGTGCGTTGGTTGCTGAGCCGCGCTGCTGGGCCGCCTGCGTCCGACGCTGTCGGATGCCCGGTCATAAGCATTCACCATGTTTTTAAGAATACTGTAATAATTAATGAAAACGTTTTAAAAAAATTAGAAACTAAACAAAACAATTTTTCATATTATTTTCTATAAACTCTTAAAAACATCTTATCCCATAAAAATATATGTAAATAATCATATACGGTATGACTCGAGCACATGTATACTTGCCTCTACTTACTACTGCTGATTAATCGCTTATGAATAGCAGATGGGTGTTTCGAGAGGTTAAAATTTTTTCACATTAAAATTTTCAGAAACTTTCAGCTCAAACAAATAAATTAGTGTAGGGAATGATCGCCATGCATTTTTGTCATTTCTGTAAAGGAGGATTTTAAGGCTTTAGTTAGAGATATTATCGAGCTGAGAGAGTGGGAGGTAGTGGGTGGGAAGTTAGCTACTTAGCTAGGCGGTTATGATGTTAGTTCCATCATTTTTGAACTGATCAACTTAAAGTGGCGGCAACTTGATGCTAAGGGCATGTACAAGGAAGAGTCCAAAGATGTTTCTTGGCATATTTATCCAAGTAAAGAGATAAGTCATGTACAAAGGACATGCACAAGAGCCTCTATGCTATTTAATGTTGTTCCTCTCTAATTCTGCTTAGGAACTTGTGAAGAGTCAGTCTCTTCACCAAGAGTCGACTCTAATAATTTTTACATTTTACCCCATGCCACATCAGCGAAACTATTAAATAGTGCTGCTAAGAGACACCCTATTAAATGCCTTTGTATATGCCCTAAGAGCGTACAATACCCGTCCCTTCTTGCAATTAATGAATAGCAGGATGGGCGAACCACGGGCACATCAACATCGCCAACACGTGCTTGCATACAGTGATCAGCAACAGTGTATTCCATTAGTGTTTCTGTGTGCAGAGGGCAGTGGCCCCAACAAATTGTGGCGGTTAATTGTCACAGTTAGGGTTGGCCGAGACGACTGAAGCGAGTGTCCATGAACGGCCGGCCAATGGCTTGGGGGTTCGGGGCACCGGGCAGATGCAGTGATGACCGATGAGCTGGCCGGCGAATGCACGCAAACGCAAGAGAAGCGCATCTGATCACGGCTGTGTGGTAGTAGTAATTAGGGAGAATTGCTCTCATGCCATTAAGTAAATTTGACATTTCCAAAATACCATTCAAAAACTCTGAAGTTCCAAAATAGCACCACCGTTTTCTCCGTTACACTCAAAATAGCACCACCGTCACAGCGGTTAAAATCGGCAGCAAATCCTCATCTCCTACGGTCAAAATCCCCACCGCCCGTCGACCTCGCCTCTCCCCGCCGGCCTACGACCTCGCCGCTCGCCTCCCCGCCGGCCTCGCCTCCCCGCGCCTCGCCTCTCCTCCCCGCCGCTTTTGCCACCCGCCTCCCCGTCGCCGCCTCGCTCGCACTACGACCCCACCGCTCGAACAGCCCCGCCGGTGGGGCAGGGACCGGCCTACGACCTCGCCTCCCCGCCGGCCTCGGCGGGCTCGCCTCCCCGCCTCCCCGCCGGCCTCGCCTCCCCGCCGGCCTCGGCGGGCTCGCCTCCTCGCCGTCCCGCCGTGCTCCAGCAAATGTGCAAATACAAGGGCAAATAATTTTTTTTGCTAGCTTCTGTTAGCTCGGTTAGCTTCAGTTAGTTCGTAATGGCATTTTGGAGAGAAACAGCTAGCAATGGTGGCATTTTGGAACTGCCATGTCTTTTAATGGTATTTTGGAAATGTGATCTCAATTTAATGGTACGAGGGCAATTCTCCCTAGTAATTAACCTAGAGTCCTATACTGATGGATCATCACACTCAACTAGCTAGCGTGGCATTGATTAATTAATTCCATCGCACTGGATAGCCTCCGAATCTCCGATCGATGCATGATCATCAACTGATTAGTATAGATCGAACCGGAGCCTAAAAATTAGTCCCTCCCAAAAAAAATAATCGTGATGTTTTGTAAGTTTAATTAGCTATGTTTTTTGACAATTTAAATCTAAATTGCGTGCAAACATGAAAATCGTGGATATGTTACCTATACAAAAAAATTATTCAATCGAAATTACTTATTCGTGCATTCGATGCTGTTAGACGCCATGACATTCATTCTATGGACTAGTGCCTTATCTTTGCAATGAGCTGCTCCTACCCACACAAATTAGTCACTATCTCCTCATATCGTGGCTACATCCACCCACCCAAGGCTCACCACGGCCGCCGGCTGCTACTCCCCAGCTCATCGCCGCTTCCAACTCACCCTCCTCCTCCTCCTCCTCCTCCTCCTCCTCTCTCTCTACATGTTTGCTCTCTTTCTTTTGATCCACCTTCTACCTGATGAGCTAGCTGGTTAGATCCGGTGAGCATGCTGGGAACTCATCAAATTTGAGAAGAATAAGGAGAAGAGGAGGTGTGACACATTTTTTCCATTAAAACGTCACACTTTTACATATAGAACATTCGAGTTTGCATATCAAACCATCGCATTTATTCTTGCAGAGCATTTAGCTCTATATTGGAGCCAACTATTGTATAGAACAAGATGTTTTCATCAGGTTTTGGCATGTTCCATCTGTTCTTAGGGCATGACCAATGGGGCCTAACTTAGATCATCCTAGTATTGTATTAAATAAAATAGAAGAGAGGGAATGTGGATATATAGGAAAATAAGGTGTAAATAGTGGTTGGATCGACCTAAATTAGGTTTGGGGTTGGTGATGATCTTATGGCATGTTCCAATAGTTTTTTTGGCATGTTCCAATGGTTTTTTTTTATCATGTTCTAACATTGTTTGACTATGTTTCAACATGTCCCATCAGGTCTTTTGTCATGTCACATCAGTTTTTTTGGCATGTTCCAATAGCTTTATATTGGTTCCATCTTGATATTGGTTTGATTTTGGTATTGATGACGTATCAAAAGTGGTCGAGATATCGCAAGGGCGTTTTTCATATTCTTGGAACCCTAACGATTATTGTAATGTCAAGCAAAGACGGTCTCTGGAAAACGAATGTGTGGTCTGGGAGTGGAGAATGGTCGCTTGGTACCTTTAGGTTGTCTGTCGACTGGTGGCTAATCGGGGGTCACCGTCGACAATGAATTTGTTACGGGGTTATGCGCTAGAACCAAGCCAGATGGTAACACAAGACAGGGATTTATACAGGTTCGGGCCCTCAACTCGGAGGTAATACCCTAGTCCTGTGCTCTGAGATTATATTTCTGTGTGGATTCGCAGATGATGGAGATGTTTATGCTGATGTAGCTATTCGATGATTCTATGCCCCTACCCCTCCCTTTATATAGTGCAGGGGGATGAGGCTACATGGTCTTATCTAGTACATGGTACCAATTTCGGTTATACCGATACATGATATGCAGGTATGAATCTCCTAATTACATGGAGCTCGACTCTATCCTCAGTAGCATCCTTGGTGATCATGTTATGCGTAACCCGAGTGGTCTTTATCCCGATCCAGCCGGCTTGAGTCGCCCCCTATCTGCCTCCTCATGGGCCTTCTAGAGGATACCTGGGGCCCATGTAGTTCACAGTAGCCCCCGAGTGCTTAACGATCGAATCAGATGTCCGACCGACTGGTCTTGTCAATGTCTCCTTAATCTGAAAAGAGATTGTAAAGAACTCAAAAAATCTCAAGTCTTTTATGTTGAAAGCAACACTTGGCTCGGCAATACTGAAATTTCAGCTTTTCGGCCTATTTGGCACATCACTTCAGCGGGTAAATTCAGCTACTTGGCACCCACTCTCGCATTGCGAAAGCAGCAATCGGCTCATCATGGAGCGTGCCTTAAGCCACGCAACCACAATTTCCGTCTTGCGGCATGCTATGAGTTATGTGTTTGAAGGATGTAAGGTATCAGACGTCTGGCCTTGACTTGCAAGAACCGTCACTCGGCCCAGCATGGGGCACGTCTTTCAGCCGAGTGGTACCTGTCCCAACTGGAGAAGGGATCAACTGTCGACCTACTTAAAGGCGTACTGATAGGATACAGTTTAGCCGAGAGGTATTTGTATACGGTCAGCGGTATACAACTAGCAACCTTTAGAAAGGCATACCTTCGAAACAGTACCCAAATTCCACCAACTCCCAACCTCAAACATGCAAAGTCGGCTTGTGACCCTACATGGGGTATGCCGTGAAATATTTTTCAATGTGGCGCCTCCGGTCATATGCCCTCAAGGGTGTACCGAGGCCGAATTAGCCTCGATGTTAACTTGTCACCACCGTTGGTGGCGCACTGTTAAGAAAGCCTGTTAAGGGGTTGCCCTTTGCTTATTTGGCTCAAGCCTATTTTAGGGAAGGCGAAGAGTTTTCGCGTCGTTCTCACTCAGCCGAAGCGTGACGCGCTTCCACCGGGAAACGTAACCGCACCCACTCCCGTCTCATCGCCATGATGGTTTTACTGTGTTCAGAACGGATAGCGAGGCGCTTCTCTTGAACTTCTTCGTGTATAAAAAAGACCCAAATGCAACGCATTACGCCTTATCCTGTCTTCAAGTTCTTTCTCCCCTTTTCCTCTTCAAGCTTCTCCCTTCTTCCTCCTCAACACAATGGAAGGTTAGGGAGAACCGATGGATGAGTGGGAAGCCGATGTCGCTGAGCAAACCGCTCGCGCCGCCGCCGAAAGAGCCGCCATTGCAGCTGAATGGCAACGATGGAGGAAGGATCACGCGGAACGCACCACTCAAGATGCCATTAGGGTTCTTGTCCACGGCCTCCCGCAACTCTTCCCAACGCGCACGCCCTTAAAGGACGCGTTGGTCACCTCCATCCTTGACGTGAAGTGGCTGTCGGAGTAGTCCTTTCCTCTTATTCGTTTGCTTCTCTGCGAGCCATCGACGAGCCCTAGCTCATTGTGCTGGGCCACAGAGCATATGTAATCTGGCCTAAGAGCCATAATGAGAAAATCTTTTGGATAAATCATGAAATCCCTCCTCTTGATCTTCTCATTGATTGTTAGCCATCGAATCCTCGACTGATGTTGTCTTCATCCAAGTAGTTAGAACCACATGTTTCCCGAACTGGCATCCTACATCTCGGCGAACCTTTCTAGGGACAATCGCTCGGCAATCCGAGTGGTTAGCCAAGCTCCCTTAAAAAGGTCGCATTCTAGCAGCAGATAAAGCCTAACCTGAAATGCGCAACGTGGCCCTTTTATATTTGGGAACAGGGAAACAAATTGCTTCACCCCGCCCATTTCTCGCGCCAGCAATTTTGTCCGCTCCAGCGAACTCCGCCACTAGGGTTTACCTTCTTCGCGTTCTCCGCCGCCACCGCCATCGATCCAGTAATGGCTCCTCCATCTCCCGCCACCCTAAAAGAAGCCAAGAGTGCTAAGGAGTGGATGAAGTCCATCACCACGGACCGATGGCTGCAAAGGCTCGTATCCGCCGGCGTGCTCCCGTCGGAGGAGCTGATCTCATGGCGCGCCGCCGCCGGTGAGTGCTCCCCCACCCCTTGGTCTGACGAGGTAGTGGTCTTCGAGTCCTTCTTCCTTCACGGCTTCGGTCTTCCTTGCTCTTCCTTCTTCAGGGGGTTATTGCACTTCTATGGGATTGAATTGACTCATCTCAACCCCAATTCAATTTTTCAAATCGCGATCTTTATCCACATTTGCGAGGCGTATGTCGGGATCACGCCTCATTTCGATCTCTTCATATCCCTTTTTCTTCTCAAGCCTTTTCCCAACAAGACCTCCCCCAAGGTCGTAGGCGGCGCTGGCTTCCAGCTGCGGGAAGGAGCCAAGAAGTTCTATTTTGATCTTCCCATGAGGACTTCAAACAAGGGCTGGCATTCCGAGTGGTTTTATTGCGCCAATCTCCCACCAGTCCTTCCATTATTCTCAGGAGAATGTCCCACAGTCTGCACCTCCTAGTCCTCCTCCTTGCCGAGAGTGAAGAGAGCCAGGTTAAGGAATTGCTTCCCCTTTTTGGGAAACTGAAGACCATGGGGCTAATCGGCAGTGGTGTAGTCATAAACTACAACTTCCGCTGTGTCCAGCCCATCAAAGAAAGAGTGCATCTCGGATTTGAATATTCGGGACTCAAAGACGCCACCCGGGAGAGTGAAGAACAACTCTCCCAGATATCCCTAATTAGCCGAGTGGCTGAGCTTTTTGCTCCAGGCTCAATTATAGAAAATGAGAATTACCCAGGCCCATACCATTTTGTCGAACCCTCCTTCAGCGGTAAGCAGAGAATTCCCCTCAACTTTGGCTGTTGTTAAGAAATTCCATCATAATTGACCCATCTTGACCCTTGTGCAGGGACGTGTCGCATTCTTCTCTACTCATCCGGTCCCCGAAGCCCCCAGCCACAAGGAGGCACCGTTCAAACATCCTGCAGAGGACTCAGCTGATGCTCCTCCAGCCATGAAAGGCAAGGGAATCGTCTTATAAGACTCAGACGAGGATGAAGACGAAGAGGATGTCCCGCTCATGCGCCGTCGTCGTCAAGACTCGAGGCCTAGCCCTGATCCCGCTGAGCGAGCTCCAAGCCCTCCATCTCTCCCAATTGTCAGCCCAGAGGCCACATCAAAGGCTAGAAGGCCCTCCGACTCCGCCCCGAGTAGTCAAACCACTCGGACGGGATGGGAGTCAAGTTCATCACATCTCAAAGGTTTTCCCTCACAACTGCATCCTTTTATTATTTGAAAGGAGATTACCTTCTTTAAATCTTCAACTGCCCGTAGGAAACCCGTATCGGGTCGCTCCCAGGGCAATCGCAGCACCAAGACACCAACTCCCGCCCCTCCTGCTCCTTCGCAATCCGGTTCTCAAGCAGAGCCCTCTCCAGACAAGGATCCGGCTCAGCACACAGCGCCTCAACCTACCACTCCACCATCCCCTGCCGCTCACCAATCCTCGCCCGCCAAGGGAAAAATCCCAGCCCCGGCTCTAGAGAGCCCGTGTGCAGAAATCGAGGAGATTCCTCACCCTGCTACCAATGCCAACCCTCTTCCGCTCCGAGTGAAGTGGAGGAAGGAAATGGAAGGCTAAGAGGTTGATGACGAACAGTAGGCTGACGAGTGGGAGACGCTGCAGAATGTAGCAAAGTTCAGCGTGAATATGCTTGAGGTAAACTCTCTTTATATCTTGAATTTCTGTCTCAATCGAAAAATGTGCCTGACCCTTCCTCCAGCCCCATCACAGCGTATGAGCAGGAGGGCCGCACAAAAGACTCGGTGCCTCCAGAAGGCCGTCAGCCTGCTGAAGTCCAGAGATGAGTTCGATAATGCGCTGTATGCGCAAAAATCGCAATTCCGTGGCGAGATCGAGGATCTCCGAAAGGAAATTACCGAACTTCGGCTCCGCAATGTTGAAGAAGCTAACACCATCCAAGGTAAAGATCCTCCGAGTGATGCTAAGCTCGATATTGTTAAGGAATATTCTTTTACGATTAATCCCTTCTGCATATTTCTTTATAAAGCACTGAAAGAAAACCAACAAGTTATGGAAGCGAGGCAAAAGGCCATGGAGGGAGAGGTGTTCCTGGCCAACACCCAAGCCGAGAAGTCGGCTCAGGAGCTGAAGGGTAACTCTCTAAATCAGGCTCTCCCTAACTCAATCCCATCAGGACTTTGATCATTTCATGATAACCGACCGATTCTGCAGCCTATCAGATAAAAACCAAGGCCCAGTTCCTGTTCTTCGACAAGAAGGTGAAGTCCGCTATCGAGCTACGCAATCGTACTCTAAAGGCGGCGGCTCCTATGCTTCAATATATCTATCCCGAAGATGAGCTGACATCCGATACTGACGTAGTAATGGCGTGACTCGAAGGCGCTCCCGCACAATTCAAAGCCTTCGCAAAGAAAGCGGCGACAACATGCACGAGCCAAGATTTGGCCATTATGAAGTCCCATTACCTTGATGTAGACTTCGACGCTGTGCGAGAGGGCTTTGCCTGCTCCGAAGAGGAAGCCTCTACCCTTATGGAGGAAGCCCGAGAGAAAACTTGGATTTGTAAATGACTTAATCTCTGTATGTTTATTTGATCCTCGATACTACTGATCTCTTTTACCCGAGTAATTGATTCATCTGTTTTTTTGTGTAATGCTTTTGCCGATTGGTCCAACCCCCGAGTGCTAGGAACAAGCGCTTGGCCCTTTCCCCGTGCACATGCCGAGTAGCTAAACATTGTCTATGACAAATATGAGCGCCACTACTCAGAAATTTCATAATACCCGAATTCGACCATCATATGTGAAGAGAAAACAGTTTCATTAATAAGATAGGGTGCGATGAATCCGCACACTATTTAGTGTAGCCCCCGACTTACTACTTAGTCATGTACGGCTGAGTAGCAAGTCAAATGAGTAACTAATTTACAATGTTTGAATACAGGACTCAAGAATAATAACGATGTAGCTGCCCAATGTTCAAGGTGTTAGGCACATCCGATTCATCTTCACGTTTTAGCTGATAAGCTCCCGGGCGGGTCACTTCACCAATCACATAGGGGCCTTCCTATAGTGGGGAGAGTTTATGCTCGTGCTTCTGATTCCTTCGGAGGATCAGATCTCATTTCGAGAACGCATGGCCCCGTATGTTGCGCTGATGAGAGCGATGCAAGCCCTCTTGGTATTTAGCCGATTGGATCATTGCTGCTTCCCTGGCCTCCTCAAGCCGGTCAAGGTCTTCTAGTCTCCCCTTGTCCGAGTGATTGTCATTGTCGCTGCTTACGCGTGGGGACCAAAACCTCAATTCAGTCGGGAGAACCGCTTCTGAGCCATAAACTAGAAGAAAGGGTGTCTGCTCGGTAGCTCGACTTGGGGTTGTTCTAAGCCCCCCAGAGAACTGAAGGCATCTACTTAACCCAGCGCGTGGCATATGGCTTTAGGCGATCGAAAATCCTCGCTTTAAGTCCTTGTAGAATCAGTCCATTGGCGCGTTCTACTTGCCCGTTGCTTCTTGGGTGAGCCACCGAAGCATAGCAAATCTTGATGCCAAGCTCCTCACCCCAATCTTAAAATTCGCTGCTTTTGAACTGAACGCCGTTGTCGATGATGATTCGGTTAGGCACGCCGAAGTGTATGACGATGTCACGGAAGAACTCGCGCGCTTTAGCGGCCGTGATGTCAACAACCGGTTTGGCTTCAATCCACTTTGTGAATTTATCAATGGAGACGAAGAGATGAGTAAATTCGCCTTGTGCCTGCTTGAGAGGCCCTACTATATCTAGATTCCAGACATCGAAAGGCCAAGAGATTGGGATTGTCTGTAAATCTTGGGCCGGCATATGAATCTGTCGTGCAAAGAATTGATGCCCATCGCACCTGCATACTATATCTTCCGCATCCGCTACGGTAGTCAGCCAGAAGAATCCCTGTCGATAGGCTTTTCCTACAAGGGCGCTTGCCGCTGCGTGGTGCGCGCATTCTCCCGAGTCGATATCATTCAGTAAATCTCTGCCTTCTTACTCAGATATGCAACACCTTAGTACCCCGGAACTGCTCTTACGAAAAAGCTTGTCCCGACTACCTTATAATTTTTGCTTCGGCATGTAATGCACTCGGCCATGCTGCGTTCATCTCGTAGCTTGTCGCGAAGAAGATAGTCCAAGTATGGCTGTGTCCACCCGGGATTAATTGATAATACCTCTGATTCTGCTTGTTCCTCATGCTGCTCCTCCGGTGCGAATGGTAGCTTGATAGAGGGCTTGCGCAATTTTCGACGAAAACTCCAGTCGGAACTTGGCCCGACTGGATCTCATTCGCGCTAGCTCGTCTGCTGATTCATTGTCTCGTCGAAGCACGTGTGTTAGCTCCAATCCGTCGAATTTGTCCTCCAACTTTCTAACCTCTTGACAATAGGCCGCCATGCTGTCGCCGACACAAGACCACTCCGTCTGTACTTGATTGACCACTAGTTGGGAATCCTCTCGTACCATTAACCGTCGTATGCCAAGCGATATGGCGACGCGTAGCCCGTGGATGAGTGCCTCGTAGACAGCGGCGTTGTTGCTGACTGGAAATAGAATTTAAAGGATGTACCGTAGCTTCTTGCCGGTCGGAGATATGAGCAAAACCCCAGCCCTTGCGCCGCTGAGCATGAGGGAACCATCAAAGTACATTGTTAAATACTCGAGATTCTCCTTTGCTGCTGGGGTCTGGGCCTCTTTGCATTCTACGACGAAATCAGTGAGTGCCTGAGATTTAATGGCTAAGGCTCCAAGCTCAACTGCTCACTTCGCAAATCTCCCGGTGGCTTTCCGATTATGAAGTATGTCTCTAAGCGGGAAGGAAGTGACCACCGAAATCTCGTGATCTTGGAAGTAATGCTAAGTTTCCGCGACTTGATTAGCACGGCATCCAAAAGCTTTTGAATACGAGGATGTATCCTTGTTTTGGAGTCGCCCAATACTTCACTGACGAAGTAGACCGGGCGTTGTACCTTCTGAAGGGAGCCTTGCTCATCTCTCTCCACTATCAACGTGCCGCTGACAATGTGAGTCGTAGCGCCGATGTAAAGTAGGAGTGGCTCCTAGGGCATGGGCGAAACCAACAACGGTGATGTAGTAAGGAATCTTTTAAAGTCCTCGAAGCCTTCTTGTGCTTCCGCCGTCCACTGAAAACCATCTCGTCGGCGTAGGAGCTTGAAGAAGGGCATGCCGCGTTCTTCGAGTCGGGAAACGAATCGGCTGAGTGCCACGATGCATCCAGTTCCTTCTGACTGGTCGGGGGCTTCATCTTCATGATGGCGTTAATCTTCTCTGGGTTGGCCTCGATCCCCTGATGAGATACGATGAATCCGAGTAACTTACCGGATGGAACCCCAAAAACGCACTTCTTGGGATTCATTTTCATCCGATATGCCCTTAGACTCTCGAATTTTTGGGCCAAATCTGTTATGAGATCTGGTTTTGTTCGTGTCTTCACGACGACATCGTCGACGTAGGCTTCCACGTTGCGGCCGAGCTGAGTGTGAAAACACCGCTGTATGGTGTGCTGATAGGTTGCGCCGGCGTTTTTCAGCCCGAACGGCATTGTGATATAGCATAAAGCACCAAAAGGCGTAATAAACGATGTCTTGATGCAGATTTCCTCCTTCAAGCTGATCTGGTGATAGCCTGAGTAAGCGTCTAGAAAACTTAGGAGCTCGTACCCGGCGATGGAATCCACCACTTGGTCGATGCGGGGGAGCCTAAAAGGATCCTTGGGACAGGCCTTTGTTGAGGTCGGTGTAGTCGACGCACATACGCCATGTCTTGTTCTTCTTCTGTACCAGGACCGAATTTGCTAGCCACTTGGGGTGGTATACCTCCTTGATGAACCGTGCTGCCAACAATTTGGTAATTTCCTCCCGGCTGGCATCCTTCCGATCTGGTGCGAATCTTCGCAAACGTTGCTTGATTGGTTTTCCCTTGTCATCAACGTGCAAAGAGTGCTCAATCACCTTCTCGGATCGCCAGGCATGTCCGAAGGCTTCCATGCGAACACATCCTGGTTTGCCTGGAGGAAAGTGACGAGCGCGTCTTTCAATCTGCTGTCGAGCCCTGTCCCAATCACGGCTATTTTAGCCAGATCGGACGAGTCCAACGCTATCTTCTTAGTTTCTTTGGCTGCCTGGATGTAGGTTTTGGCCTGCTTTTGGGCAGGTATGTCTCCCTCCTCTTGAAGGGATGCGACTGCCCGTCGGATCTTCTCCATCTCGGCCGATGTGTCAAGCGCCTGCGCCATCTCACAGCTTTTGCTGTCGCAGACTAGAGAATGCTTCACGTCGCCGGGGATGGTGATTGCATCATTAGGGCCCGGCATCTTCAGGGCGAGATAGGTGTAATTAGGGACGGCCATGAATTTGGCTATCCCCGGTCTTCCCAAGATGGCATGATATGCTGTCTCGAAATCGGCCACTTCAAAGCTCACACTCTCGGTCCGATAATTGTCCTTGGTCCCGAACGTGACAGGCAACGAGATCTGCCCGAGTGGTACTGCGGGCGTCCCAGGGATTACCCCGTGGAAAGGAGATGATCTTTGCCGTAACTCGGAACGAGGAATCTTCATCTAATCCAAGGTCTTGGCGAAGACAACGTTAATCCCGCTCCCGCCATCGACCAGGACCCTCTTCAACTTGTTTCCTCAAACGACTGGATCTAGCACTAGTGGATACCTCCCAGGGAAGGCAATACGATCAGGGTGGTCCGATCGATCGAAGGTGATGGGTACCTCTGACCAGCGCAGATACTTGGGGATCGCAGGCAGGATTGCGTTGATCTCCCGAGTGGTAAGCTTCTGCTTCCGCTTCGACTCATACATGTTGGAACCCCAAAAATGTAGCTAATCTCGCGCTCAGTGTCTTGGTAATCCCCGTTTGGCTTTTTGCCGTGACCACCTTTGGCCGCGACTGTTTTGAGTAGTCAGCTAACTTCTGCAGAATAAGGCAATTTTTTGTTATCATGCTTTCCACGTGGGTGAAAGGGACATACCGCCTCCATGACCTTATTGTAGTCATTGTTGTTGGGGGGCTTGGGCCGATTGCGCTCCACGTTGGTGACCATCTCGTCCCCCTTGCGCTTCTTGTCTTTGGGCTTGCCCTGTTCGTTGTTAGGCTTCTTCTTAGAGCCTCCGTTGTGGCCACCACGATGGTTCATGATGGCTTCTTCAGCATTGACTTCTTGATCCGCCATCGTGATCACGGCTTTGAGAGTTCGCGGGAGGCCCCGAGTCATCTGCCTGATCAGTTTCTGGGATTTACACCCGGCGAAGAAGGCATTAATGACTGTTTGTTCCCGAACGTCCCAGATCTTATTCTTCTTCTTGGTGAAGGGCTTAATGAATTCTCAGAGAGTCTCATTCTTACGTCGATGTAGTTGTCCAATCTCCCATCTCCCGGCGGGCCTTTCATAGGTCCCTTTGAAGCTTGCGATGAACTGCTTCTGGAGATCGTCCCAATACTCGATAGAGTTCTCCGGGAGTCCTGTGAGCCAGGTCTGGGCGGTTGGGGTCAGAGCGATTGGCAGATAGTTCACCATCACATTCTGATCACCTCCTGCCGCGTTGACTGCTAAGACATAAACTTGCATCCAGTTCTTTGGGTCCCTCTCGCCATCGAACTTGTCAATGCCCATCAGGTTGAAACCGTCTGGCCAAACCATTCGGCGGAGATCCGGGGTGAATGCTCGAATCCCGTCCAAGGGCCGCGGCCGCCGTTGCCGCGGGGATCTGCTGCGATGCTCCTGCCACGGGTCCTGGCGATGATGCTCGTGATGACGGTCGCGCCGACTGGTGGTGCTCTCGACGTGATCATCATTGCGCTGGCTGTGATAACTGCGGGAGTTTCGCTCGCCGTCTGAAAGTGCATCTAGGCCCCAAGTGATTTTGGTGATTAATGAGTTACAATTATAGAGCTAATATTTCTATTGGAGAATTGTACACAGAGATTATACAGGTTAAGTTCATGAGGTACATGTTTACAGGTGTTGGTGTACCCCTCAAAAGTGAATTTATTGCAAGAAGGCATCAAGACTAGTATTTATTTGTAAATCTTTATTTATTGAGTCGTAGGGATGCCGTACTATAAAGAGGGATGAAATGGAGAAGCTTATAAAGGTTCCTAAGTGCTCAAAATAGGTATCTCGAAGTTCGTGTGAGTTTTCCACTCAAAATACACCCTATACAGAACCTATGCCATCAGAACATCCGACGAGGGTCGGAACATCCGATGGTAATCCAGCCTGCCAGTTTTCAGAGCTATCCAGAGAACAGTCCATCGGAACTTCCATCGGAACATCCGATGCGGGTCGGAACATCCGACGGGGGATCAGAACATCCGATGCGGGATTAACTGCACAACGGCTACTTTTCGAGAATCCCTATTTAAAGCCGTCTCTAATACCTTCAAAAGG
>SPJY01038081.1:77691-126357 GCA_005191435.1 Raddia distichophylla | reverse complement strand
CCCTCAAAGCGCCGGGCGAGGGCCCCACACGTCAGGCGTGCGATCAGGCCCCAGCGTGCGGGCGAGCTCCTCAGCGCGCAAGGCGAGGGCCCCACACGTCAGGCGGGCGACCAGGTCCCAGCGTGTGGGCGAGCCCCTCAAAGCGCCGGGCGAGGGCCCCACACGTCAGGCGTGCGATCAGGCCCCAGCGTGCGGGCGAGCTCCTCAGCGCGCAAGGCGAGGGCCCCACTCGTCAGGCGGGCGACCAGGCCCCAGCGTGTGGGCGAGCCCCTCAAAGCGCCGGGCGAGGGCCCCACACGTCAGGCGTGCGATCAGGCCCCAGCGTGCGGGCGAGCTCCTCAGCGCGCAAGGCGAGGGCCCCACTCGTCAGGCGGGCGACCAGGCCCAAGCGTGTGGGCGAGCCCCTCAAAGCGCCGGGCGAGGGCCCCACATGTCAGGCGGGCGATCAGACCCCAGCGTGCGGGCGAGCCCCTCGGCGAGCGCGAGTGGTCTCTCACTGTCAGGTGGGGCCCGCACGGCAGGAAGCGTCCTAAGGAAGTCTTTGGGGCGAAGGCTCTCCTCTGCAGCGAAGGACAGGCGCAATAAATGCAACATCACGCGCGGATAGACAGATGAAGAGATGATTCCGCCATAGTGACCTCTGCGGGTCTGTCAAGCTGTCACTGTGGCGCAGCGGAATTGACTGGTAGAGAGAGAATTTGCCCTCATCAAGCTAGCCACCCGCGTCAGAAGGAGCAAGCTGGGCCCCGCCCGCAGTCTCGCTGGCGTGTTCACACGGGTCAGAGGCCACTTGCGAAGCACGCGTGGGCGGCGCCACTCAGCGGCGCAGTAGCAGGACGTTTTCGTCTCTCCTGTCCCGTCCCTCATGTCTTATCAGTGTACTGAGAGTACTGTACTGCCTACCCCTTCGGCTCTCTCCACCAGTTTGAGGCTTGTTTAAAAGGGGCGGAGAGAGAAGAAAGGGGGGTTCGAAACATTCTGTAATCGCATTCCACACAATCACAACACGAAAAGTGCTAAGGCTCGGCAGGAGTAAGACTATTACCCGCGAGGGGGTCCGAACCTGGGTAAACTCTGCGCGTTGCTTCTGGCCGTGCATGACGCTCGAATCGAACTGAGCTTGAGCTGATCGGCTAGCAAGATAGAAATCTGATAGGGGTGTGATCCGCAGTGGTTGAGCGGAGAGCACGCCGTCATGCTCATCCTTGAAAAGGAGAGAAACCTCCAACTTGAGAAGGAACTAGCATTGGAAAAGAAGTGGGTTGAGGAGATGACCAAAGAATTTTCGGAGGTCAAATCCAAAACAAGCTCTTTTGAGATCAACAACTCTTTAGTCAAGGAAGAACTCATTTGTGCAAAGCAAGCACATGAGACTCTTAGAGTGAAGTTTGATGACCTTTTAAAGAGCACCTCTACTCTTCCAAATACAACTTGTGACTCACCTCCTTCCACGAGCAATGGTTGTGCAAGATGCTACAATATGGATGTGAATGCTTGCGCAAAAAACTTTGCCACTTTGCAAGATCTTGCTAGTGAGAATGAGAAGTTAAAGGGTCTACTTGAAGATGGTATTCAAAGATCTTACAAGTCGAGTAAGGGACTTGATGAGATACTAGATAAGAGGAGAGGAAACTTCAAGAAGGCCGGACTTGGTTATGTTCCACCGAAGGGCAAGAAAGCACATGTTGTGGTGACCCTGGTCACTAAGCCAATCCATTTTATGAGAGAGCAAAGCTCAAAGGCTCACGTTTCTCACTCTACCTTTAATGCTTCTTACATTTTTAGAAAGAATAATTTTGGTAGAGTGCTTGCTTATCATGTTGGACTGAAGCGTAATAATGCACCTTTCGTGAGATCCATTTGGGTCCCAAAGGCTCTTGTGACTAACCTCAAAGGTCCCAATCAAACTTGGGTACTTAAGATAAAACTTAAACTTTGTAGGAATATCTCTCCGATGGTCCTAGTTGGGTACTTGACAGCGGTTGCACTCATCATATGACCGGAGAGAAGGGAATGTTCTCTCAAATCAATTGCTACAATCAACCAAGTGAGAGCATTACTTTTGGAGATAATAGTAAAGGTGATGTACTTGGTCTTGGTAAGATTGCAATTTCTAAAAATCTTTTTCTTACAAATGTCTTACTTGTCGATTCATTGAAATACAATCTATTATCGGTACAACAATTCTGTGCTACCGTTTACGATTGTATCTTTTCTTGTGATGGTGTGAATGTCCTTCAAAGGAGTGATGGTTTAATAGCCTTTAAGGGTCAAGCTCTATCTTGTGGACTTCTCTACGGATAGACCAAGCCCTGGGATATGCCTACTAACTAAATCTAGCAAGGGTTGGCTTTGGCATCGCCGACTAGTCCATGTTGGTATCAGAATCCTTCAGAAACTCTCGAAAGGGAATCACATCATTGGACTAACAAATGTGAAGTTTGAGAAAGACAGGCCCTGTAGCGCATGCCAAGCGGGAAAACAGGTTGGAGCACCCCATCATTCGAAAAATGTGATGACCACAATAAGACCTCTACAACTACTACATATGGACCTCTTTGAACCGATTGCATACATAAGTATAGGAGGTAACAAATACGATCTTGTTATTGTTGATGGCTTTTCATGCTTCACGAGGGTATTCTTTTTGCATGATAATACAGAAGTAAAAGGAATATTAAAGAAGTTTATGAGAAGATCACAAAATAAATTTGAAGTGAAGATTAAGAAGATTCGAAGTGATAATGGGAAGGAATTCAAAAACACCGATGTTGAAGAATATCTTGATGAGGAAGGCATCAAGCATGAATTCTTGGCCCCTACTCCCCTCAACAAAACGGGGTGGTCGAGAGAAAGAATCGAACCCTCAGATGGCGAGGACCATGCTGAATGATTACAAAGTTTCGGATATATATTGGGCGGAAGCTATGAACACCGCATGTCACGCCATCAACCGACTCTATCTACACAAGTTACTGAAGAAAACTTCATATGAGCTCCCTACCGGTAACAAGCCAAATATTTCATACTTCAGAGTCTTTGGCATAGAGAAAGTTGATCAACATGTGCTAGATGAAGAAGAACCACTAAGTGAAGCTATCAAGAAAATGACTATCGGTGATGTCAAACCTCAAGATGGTGTTGAAGACGATGATTTATCTCCTTCATCAATTCAAGTCAAACCTCCAACGACTAATCAAGAAGAAGAGAATGATACGTCAAGTGAAGGTGATGGTGAAGACACTACACCACCGAATGCACATCCAAGAGTTCACCAAAGTGTTCAACGAGATCATCCCGTAGAAAGCATCATTGATGATATAAACAAGGAAGTAACTACTAGATCTCGTCTTTCAAATTTTTATGCATTTTACTTGTTTGTCTCCTCTCTTGAGCCACTAAATATAGATCAAGCTATCAAGTATCCCGATTGGAATATTGCTATGCAAGAGAAGTTAAACAATTTCACTAGGAATGAAGTGTGGGAGTTGGTGGAAAGACCTAAGCAAAATATCATTGGTACAAAATGGGTGTTCCACAACAAACAAGACGAACATGGTGTAGTGACAAGAAACAAAGCACGGTTGGTCGCACAAGGCTTCACGCAAATCGAAGGTTTGGATTGTGATGAGACTTATGCTCCCGTGGCAAGAGTAGATGCTATTAGAATTTTAATTGCTTTTGCTACTCACCATGGATTTAAGTTGTGGTAAATGGATGTGAAGAGCGCTTTTCTTAATGGTCCAATTTCCGAGCTTGTGTACATTGAGCAACCACCGGGCTTCGAAGATCCAAAATATCCAAATCACGTCTACAAACTCAATAAGGAGCTCTATGGGTTGAAGCAAGCACCACGTGCAAGGTATGAGTGCCTGAAAGATTTTTTGGTAAGAAAATGTTTCGAAATGGGTAAATCTGATCCTACACTATTTACTAAGCTAGTAGATGGTGATATATTTGTCTGCCAAGTTTATGTTGATGATATCATATTTGGATCTACTAATCAGTATTTTTGCGAGGAGTTTAGTAGTTTAATCACTAAACGCTTTGAGATGTCAATGATGGGAGAGCTGAAGTTCTTCCTTGGACTACAAGTGAAACAAATGAAGGAAGGAACTTTCATTAGCCAATCAAAGTATGTAAAAGATATGTTCAAGAAGTTTGAGATGAGTGACGCCAAACCAATCAAGACTCCTATGCCAACGAATAATCATCTTAATTTAAATATAAATGGTAAGGACGTTGATCAAAAGGTATATCGTTCTATCATTGGCTCTCTTCTTTATCTTTGTGCATCTAGGCCTGATATTATGCTTAGTGTGTGTATGTGTGCAGGATTTCAAGCTGCACCCAAGGATTGTCACTTAGTTACAGCCAAGAGAATCTTGAAATATTTGATACACACTCCCATCTTTGGCCTTTGGTATCCTAGAGGGCCAAATTTTGACCTAATCGGCTATTCCGATGTGGATTATGCCGGTTGTAAAGTGGATAGGAAGAGTACCTCCGGTACTTGCCAATTCCTTGGAAGGTCGCTCGTTTCGTGGGCGTCCAAGAAACAACATTCCGTAGCCATATCCACATCCGAAGCTGAATATATTTCCGCACGACATTGTTGTGCTCAACTACTTTGGATGAGGCAAACCCTGATAGATTATGGCCTTAACCTCAACCACATCCCACTTTTGTGTGACAATGAGAGTGCCATAAAAATAGCCAACAATCCTATTCAACACCCTCGAACCAAACATATCGATATTCGCCACCACTTCTTAAGAGACCATTCAACCAAAGGTGATATCGATATTACCCATGTAAGAACCGAAAACCAACTAGCTGATATTTTCACCAAGGGGGAATTGCCCTCATACCATTAAATTGAGACCACGTTTCCAAAATACCACTAAAAGGCATGGCAGTTCCAAAATGCCACCATAGCTAGCCGTTTCCCTCCAAAACGCCATTACGAACTAACTGAAGCTAACAGACCTAACAGAAGCTAGCAAAAAAACTATTTTCCCTTGTATTAGCAAATTTGCTGGATAACTGAACGTATACAGCTAATTTCAGAGTGAACAATTGAACGTATACCACCAATTTCAGAGTGAACAACTGAACGTATACAACCAAATGAATAATGATTCGATGACCATACCACCAAGGACAAAATGACGAATCATTTGAACCAATCTAATCTACTGATGCATAAGCGCGAGAAAGAAACATGAACAAAATCAACAAATTACGAAGATAAGAACTTGGAGACTCAGAGATGATGTGTGGACATGCTGCGTTGGGGCAGCCGAGGAGCTTACTCGTTGGAGCACGGCGGGACGGCGAGGAGGCGAGGCCGATGGGGAGGCGGGGAGGCGAGCCCGCTGAGGCCGGCGGGGAGGCGAGGCCGACGGGGAGGCGGGGAGGCGAGGCCGGCGGGGAGGCGGGGAGGCGAGCGGTGGGGATTTTGACTGGGAGATGTGGATTTTGACTGCTGTGATGGTGGTGCTATTATGAGCGTAACGGAGAAAACGGTGGTGCTATTTTGGAACTCCTGAGTTTTTGAGTGGTATTTTGGAAAGGTCTATTTTACTTAATGGCATGAGGGCAATTTACTCTTTCACGAAACACCTTGATGAGAGAAAATTCTGTGAGTTGCAGAGTGGATTGAATATCCTTGATTCTCGGAACGTTGCTTGACATATTGCACAATTGTTTTGGTTATTGAAAAGGTTTTCTTTATCTTGTCATCAGTTTTACCTTAGTTATATAGGCCTATATATAAATGACTTGACTGATTTGGCTCTTCGGATATTCATATCCTATTTATTCACGGATGACCTTAGTTTGACTGATTGATATGCTTACGGGTCATTCTTGTGTAAACTCAATTCCTAGAACTCCCCTCTGTCCTCCCGGAGAAATCTTATCTATTTTCGAGGAGTCTGGAGTCTAAAACTTTATTATCCAGTAAGAGGGGGATCGGATGTTCTGATCTGTATCGGAACTTCCGATGTGATCTAATGAGGGTCCCGTCGGATCTTTCGTCGGATGTTTCGACTGGGCACAGTTTTGCCACCTATTTAACTTAACCGCGTGGGTCCCTGTCCTTTCTTTACCCCACGGGTTTTACCCCAGAGCTTTTACCTTCCTTATCTCTCCTTTTGGGTGGCGGCGGCACAGGGAGTTCCGGCGGCAGCGGATCTTCCTGCGGTGGCGGATCTTCCGACGGCGGTGGACTATATGGCGGCGGATCTTGCGACCTACACGCCTCTCCACTGCATCCGCCTCCTCCCTGCCCATCTCCCTCCTCCTCAATTGAAGGTAAAAGCCCCAAATCATGAAATCCTCTAGAACGTGCAATGTGCGCCGTTTTAGTGAGGCTAAATATGCTTCTATATTGTTCATAGAAGTATTTCCCACCTGTTGATGCCTCGGATTTACTCTTTTGATGCGAGATGTGAAAAACCCTAATTTTGCAGTTGCTGTACTCCATCGGATGTTTCGACTCGGTCAGATGTTCCGACGTGGTACTCACTGTCCTGGTCGGATTTTGTATTTTCCACACCTCAGTTGATTTATCAAATTTCACTACCATTGACTCCTATACTCGAGGGCTGTTTGGGATTCCTCCTTCCGGTGGCGGCAACGATGACGATGATGAAGTCACCGGTGGAGCTGGTGTTCTTGGTGGTGGTGCAGGTTCCAGCAGCAGTGATCCAGAGTGGATTGAGTAGTCCACTGTCAATTTCTTTCTTTTTGGCGTCTTGATGCCAAAGGGGGAGAAAGTTATCATTTTATTCATTTCTATCTTAGATTCATATTGTTTGAAACTTGCATGTTTAAGTGTGGGCAAAACTATGTTCTAAACTCGATGTTTTATGTGGTTCGCTGTGGCTGTAAGACTTTAAATATTTATCTTGTGATGATGATGTAATGGTGAATTGCTAGTTATCTACTTTTTCGTATTGTGTGATATATCCTGCCATATTGCATTTAGTTTCAGTGCCATGGATATAGGGGGAGTTCTTGTTGTTATTCTTGTCATAGTTTCAGGGGGACCTTCCGGCTATATTCTTGTTTATCAAATTCTTTGTGAGCTATAATTGTTGTCATCAATACACCAAAAAGGGGGAGATTGAAAGAGCATCTAGGCCCTTAAGTGGTTTTGGTGATTAATGAGTAACAATTATAGAGCTAATATTTCTATTGGAGAATTGTACACAGATGTTATACAGGTTAAATTCTTGAAGTACATGTTTACATGTGATGGTGTACCCCTCAAAAGTGGATATATTGCAACAAGGCATCAAGACTAGTATTTATTTGTAAATCTTAATTTATTGAGTCATAGGGATGCCGTACTATAAAGAGGGATGCAATGGAGAAGCATATAAAGGTTCCTGAGTGCTCAAAATAGATATCTCGAAGTTCGTGTGAGTTTTTCCACTCAAAATACACCTCAAACAGAACCCATACCATCAGAACATCCGACGAGGGTCAGAACATCCGATGGTGAAACCAGTTTGTCAGTTTTCCACGCCATCCAGTGAGTAGTCCATCGGAACATCCGACGCGGGTCGGAACATCTGATGGCTATCAGAACATCCGATGGGGTCTGAACATCCGATGCGGCATTAATTGCAGCAACGGCTAGTTTTCGGGATTCCTTATTTAAAGCCTTCTCTAATACCTGCCAAAAGGATACTGATCCTCTGATTTTGAACCTAATACTTCCTGTTCATCATCTCTCTCAAAAGCTTTAGCCTTTGTCTCTCTTGTTCATCTTGTGAGATCTAGATCTAGAGAGATCAAGGCACAAAAGTGCTCCACGAATTAGAGTCCAATTCTTGAGCACTTAGCTATTCCTACTTTTCTTCGTCGCATTTGTTACTCTTGTAGGCTTCAAGAGCTACTAGACTGCTAGGTGTCGCCGGTGAGTCGCCGATCTTTGTGTGGCGTGCCTCCGGAGTTTGTGAAGGTGCGAATCTACCTCCGCAAGGAAAAGGATTCAACTAGTGATCGCCGGGGAGTGTTTTGTGCTTCGCCGGAGAGGGGATTAGGGTCTTGGTGATCCGGGCTTTGTGCCTTCCCTAACGGTGAATAGGATCTCCCTTCAAAGATCCAAACATCGGTAAACAAAAAATCGCTGTGTTTTGTCTTGGTCTTGATTTGTTGTTTTTATTATTTGTGTTGGCCTGTTCTAAGTATTCTTGAATAGATCTAAACTTGGTTTTACGAGAAATTAGTTTTTACTGCAGGTTTTCGGCAGATCCAGAATACCCTGGATAGGAACATCCGACGCCGTCGGAACATCCGACCTAGACCAAATCATCCGACGCAGGGGTTACTGGACCAGGTTGGAACATCCGATCTCCATGGGTACATCCGGCCGGCTGGTTACTGTTTGACTTTATTAATTCCGCAATTTCGTTTTATTCGCCTATTCACCCCCTCTAGGCGGCATGGCGATCCTTTTACCGAGACGTAGTGAGGGAGAGAGACAATGCTCCCATTCCTCCACCCGTGCCAACCCATCCACCAGCTCCAACTCCTGTACATTCCCGCGTCAATGATTTCCTTAGAGCCAATCCTCCCAAGTTTGGTGGATCTACTGATGCCATGGAGGCAGCCGACTGGTTGAAAGCAATAGAAAACTGTCTGATTATGTTCCAGTGTGGAGACTTGGAGAGTGTCCAGCTCGCGGCATACCAGCTTACTGGGGTCGCGTCAGCTTGGTGGGATACTTTTTGTGAGGCTCATGATGCCCCTGAGACGATCACTTGGGCTGAGTTTGTTGAAGCTTTTGAGGAGAACTATGTCCCTGATAGTTCGAAGGAAGCTAAGAGGCATGAGTTTCATGTCTTGGTTCAGGGGAGCATGACTATGCACGAGTATCTCACTCAGTTTACCTTGCTGGCTCGCTATGTGCCCTGCGATGTGAGAAGTGATGCTGACAGGATCTACTTTTTCAAGAAGGGCATGGACCCTGAGATTCGTGCTCTGATCGAGTTCCACGGAGTTCACCACCTTCAAGCAATTGTTTGCTAGTGCTGTAAAGCAAGAGGAGAACCGTCGTCAGTGCCTTGCTGCGAGGAAGAGGAAGAGGGCCCAGAAGGATGTTCATTTTGGCTCTCGTTCCAAGGGACAACGCACCCGTGGTCGTGGACCTGCTGTTCCTCCACGCCCACGGTCTCAATGGGTGATGTCTCGCCCTGTGCCTCAGCCAGCTCCGCCAGTTCGCACTCAGATGTCTACTCTTCCCAAGAAGGACCTGTCAAGCATCAAGTATTTTGCATGCCAGCAAATGGGACACTATGCCAGTTCCTGTCCCAATAAGGGTGCCGTGTCTACTCCGGGTCAAGCCAAAGCTGTCCTATCGAGGCCCGTGAATTCTGGGCCAGCTCGTGGAAACTTTCCTCATGCGAGGACTGCTGTCTCTGTTGAACGTGGACGGGTGAATCAAGTCAGTGCCGAAGACGCCCACGCTGATCCCAACACAGTGATGGGTAAGTTTTGCATCAACTCCATACCCGCTACTACATTATTTGATTCTGGTGCAACGCTTTCATTCATTGCTACATCCTTTGCTAAAAATAATGGACCTGAAACAAGTGCATTAAAGAAACCAATGCAGATTAAATCTCCTGGGAAAGTCATTCATACCACCTTGCTGTGTCCTATTGTTTGCATAAAAATGGAAGGTGTGGGATTCTTAGCAGACCTGGTGGTCATTAATTCAAAGGGAATAGAGGTGATATTAGGCATGGATTGGTTAGCCAAGTATAAAGGTCATATTGACTGTGCCTCTAAAACAGTCAAATTGACTAGTGATGATGGCAAGGAAATTCAGTTTGTTGCTAACTCCTGTTCTGAGAATCTGATTGCCCACAATAAGTTCGAAGGGTCTGATCTGAAGAAGATGCCTATTTTGCGGGAATTTCTTGATGTGTTTCCCGATGAGTTGCCTGGCATGCCGCCTGATAGGGATGTTGAGTTTGTTATTGACTTAACCCCGGGTACTGCGCCTATTTTCCAAAGGCCGTACCGTCTCTCCGCAAATCTAATGGCTGAGTTAAACAAACAAATTGAAGAGTTACAAGAGAAGGGATTTATATGCCCTAGTGCGTTACCTTGGGGTGCCCCGGTTATTTTTATGAAAAAGAAGGATGGATCCTTAAGAATTTGTGTGGATTATAGATCACTTAATGAAGTGACCATTAAAAACAAATACCCCCTACCTCGCATTGATGATCTATTTGATCAGTTAAAAGGGGCCTGTATTTTCTCAAAAATTGACTTAAGATCTGGGTATCACCAAATCAAGATCAAGGAGTCTGATATTCCCAAGTCAGCCTTTACCACCCGGTATGGTCTGTATGAATTCACCGTCATGTCTTTTGGCCTCAACAATGCTCCTGCCTATTTCATGAACTTGATGAACAAAGTATTCATGGATTTTCTTGATAAATTTGTGGTTGTGTTTATCAATGACATTCTGATTTATTCCAAGTCTGAAGAAGAGCATGAGATCCATTTGAGGATGGTTCTGGAGAGGTTGAGGGAGCACCAGTTGTTTGCCAAGCTGAGTAAGTGTGAGTTTTGGATGAAAGAGGTGTCTTTCCTCGGTCACTTTATTTCTGCTAAAGGTGTTGCTGTAGATCCTGAGAAGGTAGCATCTGTGGTTGACTGGAAGCAAACGAAATATGTGACCCAAGTGAGGAGTTTTTCGGGTTTGGCGGGATATTACCGCCGGTTCATCGAGTGGTCTCCAAAATAGCCCGTCCGATGACCAATTTGTTAAAGAAAGAAAAGAAGTTTGAATGGACCGCCAACTGTGAAGACAGTTTTCATGAGTTGAAAAAGCGCCTGACTTCAGCCCCGGTGTTAATTTTGCCTGATATCCGCAAAGACTTTGAGATCTACTGTGATGCATCTTGTCAAGCTCTGGGGTGTGTTCTGATGCAAGAAGGAAGAGTGGTGGCTTATGCATCTCGTTAGCTTAAGCCACATGAGCAAAATTATACTACTCATGATTTGAAGTTAGTTGATGTTATGCATGCTCTAAAAATTTGGAGGCATTATCTCATGGGGAATCGTACTGAGATCTTTACTGAAAATAAGAGTCTTAAGTACATATTCACCCTGCCTGATATGAATCTAAGGCAAAGGCGTTGGTTGGACTTGATCAAGGATAATGATGTGAGAATTCACTATCACCCTGGCAAGGCCAATGTGGTGGCTGATGCTCTAAGCCGCCGTCCCGCCTGTAATCACCTCCGGAGTGAGGAGATTTCACCGGATTTATGCCAAGATCTTCTCAAGCTCAATCTTGGAGTGGTGAAAGTGAGCCATTTGAACTTAATGGAGTTGCAACCCACTTTGTTGAATCAAATAAAAGAAGCTCAGAAGGGTGATGAGGAAGTTCAAGGGATCAAGGACAGAATGTTGAAGGACAAAACACCAAATTTTTCCGTCGATGAGGAGGGTGTGCTTTGGTTTAAAAAGAGGATTTTTGTGCCTAATTTCAGTGCACTGAAGGAGCTCATCCTTAAGGAGGCTCATGAAAGTCCTATATCCATACAGCCTAGTAGCACCAAAATGTATTTGGATTTAAAAAGCTCATATTGGTGGACGGGCATGAAAAGAGAGGTCGCAGAATTTGTGGCCCGTTGTGACATTTGACAAAGAGTAAAGGCAGAGCACCAGCGTCCTGCGGGTCTGTTGCAGCCTTTGAAAATTCCAGAGTGGAGTGGGAAGAAGTCGGAATGGACTTCATTATTGGGCTCCCAAGGACCCAACCGGGCCAAGACTCTATTTGGGTCATTGTTGACAGGCTTACCAAAGTGACCCATTTTATTCCAGCTCGCACCACCTACACTGGGGGCTGGTTAGCTGAGTTGTACATGAGCAGAATTGTGTGTTTGCATGGTGTGCCTAAAAAGATCGTGTCTGACCGGGGTACTCAGTTCACTTCAAAATTTTGGGACAAGCTCCATGAGTAGCTTGGGACTTGATTGAATTTCAGCACAGCTTTTCACCCCTCAGACTGATGGGCAGACTGAAAGAGTGAACCAAATCCTAGAAGATATGTTGAGAGTAGATTCCTCTATTATATATTATGAATTGTTACAATATAATATTGTATCAAAAGGCACTTTTAAATACGAACAATTTGGTACAACTTTGGTATACTAACGATGCATATTATTTGATTTATTTATGGTCAAAATTTGCTAAGTTTGACTTTTCTCCGGTCAAAATACGCCTTATATTTTGGAACGGAGGGAGTACATGAATAGAAAGATTCCTTGGAAACGAGAGACAACTTAAAAAATGTTCCCCACCTTGAAATTAAGTGGTCATTTTGTAGATTAATAAAAAAAATACAAATTGTAAATGATGTTTGGGAAGGCTGAAATGTTTACAGCCCTACCCAAAAAAATTCTAACCTCCAAATCATATGCATAGTATATCCGGTCAAACATATCTCACTATAAGGATTTAGCGTACACAAGGATTTCTATCAGTATATAAACGTCACGAAATTTCAAGTTCGAAACTCAATGCAGTGATCTTCGTGTGTGCGTATCGTTCCATAATTTCCACATCATCCGCTCATGCCGACGAAGCTCGCTCCCGTGTAACCTCCCAGCCACAATGCCCTCCCGTGTTACAGGGATGGCAAAAATATCCGTACGAAGGCATCGCCCTGGATACGTGCTACAGCAGTACAGCTGCTCTTTTCTAAGTAAATACAGAGAGCTGCTCTTTTTTAAGTAAATACAGAGAGCTTACCTTCTATTGAAAAAAAAAATTACATGTGACATGAGACAGGGAATTCAAGGAGAAAAATTCACGAGACAGCAAGCGGATGAAGAATGCACAACCCAAGGTCACAGGCCCCAGGGAAGACAGAGCATTTAGGCTATATTAATTACACCAAGAATTTTTGCCTCTACCGATCCCCACAACCAGAGCTCGTCTCTTAAAGCCTCTGTAAAAGCCCCTAAAGGATGCTCTTTCTACCGAAAGATCTTGGAGTTCCTTTCTGTAACATCCCAATTTTGGGTTAATTCAAAAATTTTGAATCCAAAATTCGTTTCAATTTGCTCATGAGCTCACATGTGGGCCATAGCCTCATCTCTCTCTCTCTCTCTCTCTCTCTCTCTCTCTCTCTCTCTTCCTCTCCTCTCTTCCCCTCTCCTGGCCGGTGGCTCTGCCCGGCCTGCTCTGCCACCCCTGCTCTATCGCGCCACATCTGCCTCTGCGTGCCGCATCCGCCATTATCACACGCCGTAGCCGTCACCTCGCCGCGCCACGCCGCGCAGCCCCACTCTCTGTCGCGCCGCATCGGTTCTGTTGCCGCACGTCCTCTTCCCGAGCCGCTATGAGCCTTTGTGTTTGAGGGTAAGGTTATGGGGAATGTCGGTCTGGTTGATCTGTTGGTTGGGAAGGTCCAAGTGTGGTGTGGTCGTTGACCGTGGAGGTAGAGATTATCAGTGGGTTGCCCCTAGCTAGAGGAACATCCTGATGGATGGTTGAGGCACAGGGTTCCTGGTGCTGGGTTTAGCCAGGACTTACCTAGGAGGAGTGCGGAGTCACACGCGCAGCGGGGAGATCGCTGCCATCTGAGGGATGGTTCCAACACAACGCGAGGCCATCGCACGGAGTACGAGTCTCGGATCACCAACTGTGAGCGCTCGGCGGAGGCCCTCTGGGACCATTCTCAATAGGGACCGGCATGGGTCATCACCGAAGATGATAAAGGCCACACATCCCCAGGATGACGGTCGGTAGTGAAGGCTGGTAACCCCATAGGCCGAGGCGGGCATGCCATGGCATGTGTGGTCCACAACAGGATTGCCAAATCCTGGAAGGATGGAAGAACTAGGAAATGTTGGGGGCAACCGGAAGAAAGTCAGGAGGAACATATAAGCTGGTATGGTGATTGGTTAAGCCGGGTTGTGTATTTGGTCGAGAGTTGGTCGATGGTGGGTTGGTTGGTATGTTTGGTCAGTTAGTTGGGTTTGGGTGCATTAGTAAGATGGTAAACCCATGATTTATAAAAACAAGACGAATTCTAGCTGATGCTAGTTAGGATGTTTTTAAAGTCTTATTAAGCTTGACTTTACGCAAATAAAATAAACCTATCCTCCAAATAAAGCCCGCTAAACACTATATGCATTAAGGGAAGTGTTAACTAGCCAGCGTTTCGATGACGCTGACCTCGCCTTCTTACTTCTTTAGTCGAGGGAATCGAGGATGACCCTTACGAGTGCCACGAAGACGACGGACAGGGCTACGGTGGACCTGAGGAGTCTTAGTGATCGCTTCGGTCGTTGGATGGACACTAGTCTATAGGGATTCTTTTGGGTACATATTTTGGTGATCGCTGCAACTTTGAACATTGTTTTGTAAGTCAAGGCGTGTATGGGCCGCCTTACTAAGCTCGCCTAAGGCGTAACAATGATTGTAATATTTAGGGATTTCATTAATCTATGTATGCTTGTATCGGCTACGTGATCTTCCGCGCTAGCGTACTTATCCAGGAGCTAGTGCATGGGATTATCGACCCTCAAGGTAAGTTAAAATTGAGGGGCGACACTTTCGAGCCAGACACTCCAAAGAACTCCATGATAACAGAGTTGGTCCCTTTCTAAGAGGAGGAGAGAGGTGATTATATATAGGCCCTCCAACCACCAAGTTATGATCGAGCGCCCACAAAGTTCGAGGTGGATGGAGAGAGCGCAGGAAGACCTAGCCAAGCTGTGATATGATGCTAAACATGAGAAGTGAATCCGCATTCTAGGTAAAGGTGAGCTGAAGTCTCCATGTTCCTATAACAGATCATAGTACAAAAGAAGCAATTTGGCAGTCGATGAATAAGGGTGTCCATCATGAGCACTCGGTTATACAACAACAGCCAGGCGAAACACTTGGATTTAGTAGGCACACATGGATTCCAAATTAGAGATCGAAACAGCGATTGGATTCCTCCCTCCCCAATGCACTAAAGCCGGTAGGCAGACTTGACTGAAAGAAGTGTTGTTGAAACTGAAATGGTAAGTAATGCTATCTAGGAGCCCCATTGAGGTGGACCAAGTTAGTTTGCCTCCACAAGTTGACGAACCTGAGAATCAAAGAAGCAAAGAAATGTGGTCTCACATTGACAATCCGGTTGCCATCTGATAGGGCACCGGCAACAGACCGGTTCTTCCTTGTGGAGATGGCAAAAAGATCCAACTCTATGGTCTTTGGCATGAGTCAAACCAGAACGAGGTTAAAGATCCAACCCCTAGGCAAAGGGTGGTGGCCATATGAAAATGTAGGTCGCTAGCGAGGGGGACTAGCTAAACTGCCCACACAAGGTTTGGAGGGGGAAGCCTCATTATGCCAAAGCCACTTTAAGCGACGCACTCTCAAGAATTTATCAAAATAACCTGTTGAATCTACCTATTACACATACGGGATTACTAGTCTTCAGGCACATCCAACCAGCTGAAAAAACAAACTGGCTAGAAATTTAAATTTTCATGCCCAAAATTTTACTAGTTTTCGACCCAAAACAGGTCTTCCAAACAGGCCTAAAGAACCATTTTGAGGCAATTTTATCAGCTAGAGAGAAACAAGTACATCGGTGTCCGCTAGAGCCCAGCTGAATGGCCCCTAGCTCGCAAAATATCCCCGCAGCCTCGTACTTAATACTCCCTGTTTCACCGTATTTATTTATAACCTTGAAAAAATATGTTTCACAATATTTATCCATTGAGAAGATGAAAAGTATAAAGCATGTACAACAGTACACCTCAGCAGTCTATAAGTCATCTCTAAACAGTGCCATGTCAGCTAATTGATGATACGGAGGAAAGGGAGTGTGCATAGATATTTCAGCCGTCTCTTATGCAAGAGTTGACTCTACATGAGAATTAAGAAACTTCGTGTGAGCAAATTATCTATAAAAATATGCAGTCATCTCTACCATTATATATGTTGTCTCTGACCCATCTCTAGTGTTGTCTCTAGATGACATGGCAATAGTTAGATATAACTGATGTCTCATTGTACATGCTCTATGTGATGTTTTCACTATTTACCTCCAATTAAATGCTTACGAAGAATAAAAGTAGTTGTAACATACTTGGTTAGTACAGATGTTGTGTAATGAACAAACATAACGAAACGGAGTGACTATTAATGAACACACATCAATAAAAAAAAATGAACCGTTGATGTGATTGGATCCAAAAGTTTTAATTATATCTTAACCCATAGGGATTAGAACTCACATGTGGAAAATCATCATGCACTTTAATTTCCATTAATACATGCATGGAAATTCATTAATTGATTGGTACGTACTATATCATTATATAACAAAAAATAAACACACTAATGAGTACATGGCAGTCTCATCCCATATTTCATGCTTGTATGGATAGACGGCGATGACAAAAATTTCATAATTCATTAGTTTCTGGACAATCATTCAAGTTAATATGTTTGATTATTTTGTTCAAACAATACAAATATGAAAAAAATCCAAAAAACTTGAAATATAAAATTTTGCACTTTATTTTGATTTTCAGAATTACACCATGGGAATTTTTCCCATGGTATTTCTTCAAAAAAATATAATTTTTTAAGATATCATCACAATTAATATTATAGTTTATTAAAAAAAGTCAATTAATATAAAATTTAATAAAAAAATACTCACAAAATTTTGATCAAACTCGCATAAAAAATTTTGGATGAAAAAATTTACATAGCTTGAGGAAAAATTAAATGATTGTAGTGATCACCTAATGGGGACTCATGAAAAATTAGTATAAAATATTTTTTGAATGATATGTTTGAAAACTTTTATATATCTTCAAGAAAAATCAAATGATTGTACAGATCATTTAATGGAGACTAATGTAAAATTTGTATTGTTGGACTACATTGGCACCTCTGCACGTATAAATGGAAATTGTTTATATTTTACTTGAATTTGGTTTTCAAATTTTAATAGGCGAGAATAGGATAAATACATAAAAAGGAAAACTAGGACATATGTACTCGTCTCCTACGCAGAAAAATATCCGCATGTGGTCTTAACCCCAAGATGTAGAATGGTGTGCCGTAGAATTGTCGATTAAATATTAATCGTTGAGAGCTCATGAGATGGTAAAAACAAAAACAAACGGTCCTGTCGCACGCAATCTCCCATTTAGCATTTTTAACTTGTTAGTGATTCTTGGCATTGCACGCATGATTCAAGATTTATTTTCCATTTTCAAGCCAAAAGAAAGACGTGCAACCACAGGAATTCAATATAAGAATACAACACGTACCCCTTTGGTGGTTAGATTTATTTTCATCAGCCAATTAAGGAGCTAACAACATTTAAATTGGTATGGCTGATCTGTCAGTCGGGCCGATGATAATAAACATATAGGATTGTCATGGAGAAGCACCTACTTTGTGTGCTATGCATTTTTCTAATCTCTATCTTCCTTTCTTTCCCGGGCATCTCTTCCCCTTCTCTTTGCACTCCTCCTCGCTTTTTTTCTTTTTCAGTGCTGCCCCTTCATCTTTTTCACCTCCCTCTCCAGCTGCTCCACTCATCGTCTCTATAGCCAGAACTGCCTGCGTCGGGTCACCATTGCATGCCACGTTCGCCCCCACGTTATCCAACCAGCCTACTAGCCGTCCACGTATCCCCGGCCCCATGGTGCCGAACCTCCAGCCAGCTCTCTTCGTTCCCGCAGCTTCGTCGGCCACGGAACCGCCTCGCCTCCCCCCCCCACAAAAAAAAAAAAAAAGGTTTCCAAATTCCCCGTTGCTCCTACAGAGTAATTATCACCTACTACCTTAGTTTTTTTTTGTTTACGCGGTACCTTTGTTTCTTTGTTTGACGTTTTTGACTCTTCGATACATTTTTGATCATTCGTCTTATTTAAATTATTTTTGTAAATATCATTTATTTTGTTGTGATTTGTTTTATCAACAGAGATACTTTAAATATGTTTTTTTACATCTTTGCACTAAATTTTTAAATAATATGAATGGTTAAAGACGTGCCAAAAATTTAAAAGAGTCAACAACAAAAAAATAAACGGAGGGAGTATTAGGTATTATCCTGTCGTTAAAACAGCAGCAACTAGCTTCGGCCCAAGGGAATGAATTGAACCTATAGTAGCTATATCATTAAGCCCAACGGGACGGCAGCAAAGGCCCAAGTTGTGCGTACATAGTATGTGAATTCTTAATTTTTTTAAAAAAATTGTCCAATTTAAATAAATAAATAAATAAATAAATATATGCTAATAAAAACTAAATAAATAGCCTCCTCCCGCTGTTCTAAATGGTGGAGATAATGTCGGAAGCAAAACCTGCCTCATGAATTTGGAGAAAAATATTGAACGGGTGATTACCGCAAAATGAAACAGTGCATACCAAACCCTCATACTCGGAGGCCTATCACTACCGGTCGGCCTCCCTCTATGCTCATAACTCTTCTTTCCAATGCTTGTTTTTCTCTTCCTCTTGGACATTGTGCCACCGCTCCTCCACCCTAGCTCTCCAATATGTCGCCTCCCTCGACATTTCCTGCAAACACTCACAGTCTCACACGATGGAGGCTACAAAGCGTAAAAAGATTTGCATAAGCCCATAAGGTGATATAATTTTTACGCAAATACAACTTCAATTAGTCACTTACAAGATACTTTCCCTTTCTTTGCATCACGTCGGTTCGGTCGTAGTCATAGTTTCCGCGCATATCTAATATTCCAACCATAAATGTATAACATGTCAAAAAACTTCAGGTGAATGCAAAGGTTCGTGCATAGATATATGAATGCTTGAATGCCTTCCGGGTAACAGATACTAACAGAGGAGAAAAAGACATTTACCCTTAGGGCATGTACACAATGCATACAACGGATCGTCTTCTGTCCATATGGGTAGCATGGTGTTGAAATATGTTTTTGATCAACTCTCATTATTCTCGTGGACTAAATTATTGTCACAGTACAAAAATTTGGCATTACCTGGTTTACAAACAGCAATTCACATACAACAAAAACAGAGTCCAAATTCGTGAGATCAATAGAGCAGTTGAGCTAATTTACAAAGAAGGGAATATCAAATAAATCCATCCTAGTCAAGAAAAACAACCAAAAAGTGTAATTTCGAGCTTCCATGATACTGAGTTACTGCCAATCTTTCCTATTCAATTTGATCGCTACTTCAGTCCATGATAGAAAAAAGGAGGAAAGCAAAGAAAATATTTTGTGCTGCTATGCTTCTGTCCTTCTACCTGCAACCAAAAAATATATATATTTGTGCTGCAATGCTAGGCACTGGGTCATGGCATCGATCGAGTGCTAGAGCGTCCATGCCCCAATGGCCCAATCCATGGCATCGTTGTCACCGCTAGTAAGCGTTATGCCCTGCACGCGGTCCACGGTGCATGCACGGTGTCTCCTTCCTCCGGCATCTCATCAAACACCTTGCACTTAATGGGCATCGCAAGACAGAAAAAACAGAGCGAGGGTTACCCGGGGGAGTGGGGATAGCTGGCGGCGACGATAAGGTGGACGACAGGGAGAGAGGTGGTAGAGGACGATCAGTGGTGACGTCGAAGAGGACTAGCCACTACTAGAGAAAGGGTCTTCCCTACCGGCATATCAGTACCGGTTGGGGCCGAATCGGGACTGGCAGTGGCAACAGTACCGGTTCAACGGCTAAAGGGCCGTGGGACCATATCAGTATTGGTTCGTAGCTCCAACCGTTACTAACTGGCCGGTAATATTTGCCCACCTGGCGTCTTAGGGATTCAGTACCGTTTTGTGGATTCAACCGGTACTGGACTGTAGTATTTGAACTGCTTCTTCTTCCCCAGTCTCAACCAGAGCAGCACAGTGGCGTCCGAGAGCTGAAGGGGATCAGGAATTCAGGGGGAGGTGCTGCCCAAATTTTTAATTTGTGGTCCAATTTACTCAAAGTGCAAGTTAAGCAAGGTTAGCAACTTCATTGCTCTACATTTGGTGTTATATGGTGCTTCAATTTTGCTTGAAACATGGATAAAGTTTTATTTTTTTCCATTTATGATCCATGAAGATTATCGATGTAGATCGATGTATAGCTCGTCCTTTTGTATCTTGAGCTTAGAGCTTGTTTGATTTATGATGTACCTCGCATTGAAGGTGTGGATCTACCTCAATTTTAGGTTAATTTTGGTTTAATGATTGATGAATAATTTTGAATGTAGGCATCGATCGATCAATTGATCTTTTATGTGCCTCATTAGGTGGCAAGAACTTGTCGTGTATGAAAATAATTTACATAACTTTTGAATCTAGATTTTGAATAACTTGTCGAGCAAATAATCATTATATTATAAGCAATGTAAAATTATGCATTGCAATATAGTTGGTTTGATAATAGATAGATATTTTTAGAAATTAACTATTATTTTAATTTGGATTTTGGGAATTGTTCAATAATTCATTTTCTTTGTGTAACATAATGTAGATGGACCAGCGATGGATGTACACGGATCGACGCTGCCCGGAGTTTTGCAGGGTTTGGACGGTTTCCTTCGCGCGGCAACTGCGCGCACGACTTCAAGCTACATATGTTGTCCATGCGTGGACTGCAAGAATGAGAAGGAGTGGCAAGGATCCGGCCACATTCATTTTCATTTGCTTACAAGAGGGTTCATGCCAAACTATACCTGTTGGACCAAGTATGGTAAAGAAGAAATTATAAGGGAAGACAACGAAGAAGAAGAAGAAGAAGAAGAAGAAGAAGAAGAAGATGACAATATCCCGGACGCTGTCCAACACTATTCTTTCGAATATACATTGGGGGAGTTTGGCGATGATGACCTAGAACAGATGCTGCTAGATGGAGAAATAGACTACGAAAATGGAACAGTACGAAAAGTTTAAGCGCATGTGGGAGGACTACGGTACACTGTTGTACCCAAGCTGCCAATACAAAACGTTGCATACTGTACTCGAACTGTTGCAATGGAAGGCTACCAATGGATTGTCTGACAAAGGATTCGACGAGTTGTTAGGCCTAATAAAGAAGTTGCTTCCAGAGGGTAACACGCTGCCTGAAAGTACATATGACGCCAAGCAAGTCGTTTGCCCTTTGGGGTTGGGGTACAAAAGATACATGCATGTCGTAACAATTGTATCTTTTATCGGAATGAGTACGAGGAATCGGAAACTTGTCTAGGTGTGATGACCCAAGGGAGGTAGAGGGGGATTGTAAGAAGAACGGACCTCCTGCTAAGGTGGTGTGGTATTTCCCTATAATCCCCGCCTGAAGCGTTTATTTGCAAACAAAAGGTATGCCCAGATGATGCGATAGCACAAAAAAGATCGTAAGGATGATGGAAGGCTAAGGCACTTGACTGATGGCTCCCAGTGGAGGAAAATCAATAGGAAATGCCCGGACTTTGCTGAGAATGCAAGGAACATAAGGTTTGTATTGAGTACGGATGGGATGAACCCATTCGGCGAGATGAGCAGTAGTCTCGTCCAGAAGGTTGCATGTCCCAAGGTGTTGGCACAGAGGAGGTGATTGAGTTCTGTGTCGATTACATTAACGATCTGAATCCGATTGGTGTCCGATATCATGCCATGAGGGCAGATTATGAGGAAAAGGGACTATAGGGAGGAAAGAATGCTTCTGCGACGATCTATGTTCATTTAAACAGGCGCATTTCACCGTATTGAAGCAAGCAGCTGTAGTGCCTCCCTATATCCATGATCACAAGATGGTTCTATGCGAACAATACCCAGATGGACTGGATCGCAGTTGAACGAATGGATCGTTTCGGCGGATGGTTACAAAATCAAGTGATGGCCAAGCAAACAGACGATGATATATTGAAACTTTTGGCTCGGGGACCATCCACGACAATCTATCGTTCCAATGATATGAAATAAATGGCTACACATTTTACACAACTGCCCAGGATAGAAAGGGCCCAATCAAAACAATAGCGTTCGTATAGATGCCTTGGACAGCAATGGAAACATGGACACCTACTATGGTTTCATAGAGGAGATATGGGAGCTAGACTATGGAGTTTTGAAAGTCCCTCTGTTTCAGTGCCAGTGGGTGAAATTGTGAGCCGTGGAGAACAACAAATACGATATGACAACTGTGGAACTCAAGCAAATGGCTTATAGGGATGAACCGTTCGTGCTAACCAATGATGTCACACAGGTATTCTATGTGATGGACATGGCCAGCAAATCGAAAAGAAGTAAGAAATAGAAGGACAAAACTAGCAGCTCTGATCAGCCAAATTGCCATGTGGTACTTCCAAGTAAAAGAAGGATCGTCGGAGTTGAGGGCGTGACAGACGAAGAAGAGTATAACCAACTCGACGAGTTGCCCCCTCTCACGGTGGATGTAGACATCAGTGTCCTAGATGATGTTGACGAATCACCCTATGTACGCCATGAGCATAATGAAGGATCACTTGTAAAAACAAAGTATGTTAGCAAATAAGTCCATCTATCTTGTACAGTTTTGTAATACATATGTTAGCAAATATTTTTCTATAATTCATACTCCTTTCGTTGATTTTTATTTGATGCTTTTGACTTTTAGACACGCCTTTCACTATTTGTTTTACCCTTAAATGCACTTTAAGCATGACTTACATTTTTGCATGTTTGCACTAAATTTTTCAATAAAACAAATGTTCAAAGGCGTGTTAAAAAGTCAAAGGCATCAAATAAAAAAATGCCACAATTTTGATCAAGCTATGTATGTATAAATATTTTTGCGCCCTTACCTGTTAACAACGAACTTTTCAGTCACATTGGATAGCAGCGCGCGGCGCGGTGGGCGCTCACCCGCAAGTCGCGGGTTCGAGTCTCGGCCGCGCCACCTGCACGCGAATTTTTTTCCCGCAACTTACCGTTTTCCTCAAAATTTTGGTGCGCGTGGGGTCTTTAGTCCCGATGAACCGGTATTATTTATCGAAATAATCCTGGTTGATGTTACCAACCGGGACTGAAGCTATTTTCACCGAACACACATTTTTGGATTTTGTACATACAATTTTTGCACATAATTTTAGGTACATAGCGCGCTTCAGTGTGATGACTACGAGCTATATTAGGATAATTTTCATGACATACACAATTATAAATATGACTTATACACAATTATTGCACATAATTTATTCACATTTACAAACATGACATATTAATATGACAAAGGAACTGCATTAGGGGCAAAATTCCTTAAATTTCTAATACATAATATAAAGGAACTGTACAATAGGGGCAAAGTTCCATTAAATTGCATTACATAATATAATTAACTAATATATATATTAGGCCAGCTGTGGCGGCGGTGGCGGCGCCAGCGGACAAATCCTCGTCTGAGGCATAGTCTTCCAGCCGATGCTCCTCCCAGCAGGGGAACCGCCAGTCCTCGCCGTCCAAGTCGAATCCGGAGGCAGGCACCTCTGCGGTGGTCCGGATGCCGCTGTGGTCCTCCACTGCCGGGCGCGGTGGCAGCAGCTCGTCCAGCTCCGCCTAGGTGCTTGGCACCCATGGCGATGCTGGTGGGAAGATGGGGACGAGGTCACCGGGCAGGACCAGCTCTAGGAAATGCTCCCAGCTGGCCGGCCGACCGACGCGCGCCAGCAGTGCAGTGACGCACGGTGGCAACGGTAGTGGCGCCGGTGGAGGCGGTAGTGGTGCCGATGGTGGCGGTGGCGTCGACCCTATTCGGCAGGTCTTGTAGCGGCGCGACATCTCACGGTGGAGGTGGCGGTCGCGGTGGTGAGAGACGGGGAGGAGATCCGACGAGAATGGGTGTAGAGCAGTGAAGGGGAAGAAGATATAGCGCTGGAGCTCAGGAAGGCTGAAGGGCGCCATTAAAACACACACCAGATTTCAGTGTGAACTGCAGATATCCGATGAACTGCAAATTCCAATGACCTGGGAAATTCCAATGAGAAATCAATAAATGAGAATCCAATGAGAATGTAAAGCGGTGGAGGTGTAGATATTGATGCAAAATCAAAAAACAAGAAATCAAATAAGTTAATATATGAAGAAATCTCGATGAACTAAGCAGGCAAAAGTTTATACTAAATCTGGATGCAGGTTCTGGGCCGGGGGAAGAGGGAGGAGGCCCATAGGGAAGAGGACAACACGTGGCCACCTCTGGGTCCCACATGGCAGCGACATTTTCCGCTTATGTGTCAAAAATAATTTTGGGCCAAATGTGTAGGCAATGAAATTCGGTCACACTGGCTAGCAGCGCGCGGCACGGCAGGCGCTCACCCGCAGGTCGCGGGTTCGAGTCCCCCCTGCGCCCCCAGGACGCACTTTTTTTCCCATGACTACTTAAAGTTTTTCCCAAAAATTTAGCACGCGTGTGGTCTTTATTCCCGGTTGGAAACATGAACCAATATTGTTTGCCGAAATAATCCCGGTTGATGTTACCAATCGAGATTGAAGCCCTCCCACATATATTAATTTTTCCACAAAATTTTAGCGCGCGGGGGGTCTTTAGTCTCGGTTGGTAACATGAACTGGTACTATTTTACGAAATAATCCCGGTTGATGTTACCACAAGGACTGAAGCCCTCCCACTTATATTGAGAAGCGTGCGAGGCCACCCTCTCACTCTCAAATCTCACTCTTCTCCAACCCTAGCGCCGACGACCCCCTGCACGCCGCCGTCCCTCAGCACCGCTGATGACCCCCATCATGCCTGCGACGTCCCCGAGCTGCTCCTCCTCAACGGCGACTACCCGAGCGCCGGTGTCGTCCCCGAGGTCCTCCTCGACGGCTACCCTCGGGCGCCGGTGACGTCCACGAGCTCATCATCCTCGGCGGAGACCCCGCGTGCCGGCGACGTCCCCGAGCTCATCCACGTCGACAACGACCACCAGCGCGCCAGCGACATCCCCCAGCTCCTCCTCAGCGGCGACCCCCAGCGCGCCGGCGTCGTCCCCGAGGTCCTCTTCCTCAACGGCTACCCCCGCGCTCTGGCGACGTCCCCAAGCTCCTCCACATCGACGACAACCACCCGAGCACCGGCGACGTACCCAAGCTCCTCCTCCTCAGCGCCGGCTAGTTACTGATGTATTGTATTGTTAAAAGGTTGAATATATTTTATTGATTGTCTTATTAGATTCTGATCTGCTACTGTTACTGATTTGCTACCGATGTTTCAATCATGTTATTAATCGCATAGACGATATTTATTTTCTACATTAGCAACTAGTCGAATTTTTACAAGAGGAACTAGTCGAATTGTTGTGTGAGTTATGATATTTTGTTGTGTGGATCATGTTATTAATTTAGTTATTATTTATTTTTTTACATTACCAACTAGTCAAATTTTTTATGAGGAACAAGTCAAAATATTGTGTGAACCTATTTTTCTACATTAGCATGATGATGATGCATTTAATACTAGCTAATAACAAACACAATGTCGAATTTTTACCTGCATTCGTTGTTCATTATTTTTAATGCCATCTTCTAGAGTTAGAAACAACGATGGATGGCGATGGTTATGATGCTGATGAGGTCTTACGATCTTTTATCGTGAGATATGATTGTATAATTCAGGGGAGTGCGGACCCCTCTTGGATGACGCCGTCGAGGCTGCACCAATTAAATTAATAAGAACACTTATTATATTTTTTAAATTAAAATATTTAACTCGAAATAACTAATTGTTATATTTTTTAATTACCTCTAAACTTTCTTGATTTTTATAGCTAAACCAACTAAATCTCACAAATTAAAAAACTTTTTTCAAAAATATTTTTAATTACATTTCATACACAAAAAAATTATTACCAACCTAGCAAAAAACCTTCATCTATTTAGCTCTATAGCAATTGAAATAATCACCCTACCTACTATTTTAAACTAATGTGAAACTAAAACCATCCAATAGATCACCACATTGCCTCAAAAGATCTAGAAGGGAGAGCTAGCTAAGGCACCAAGAGCTAGATCTTGCTCTCTAAAACAAATAATCACCCCTACCAACTAATTTCAACATCTTATACATCATCAAAAAAAGGATACAAAACTAATATGAGACTTAAAACCCCCAATAGATCTACATCTTACCTCAAATTATCAAGAGAGAGAGAGCTATAGCAAAACAAACACCCTTCAATTCAAACAAGATTATTTAATATTTCTCCACATCCAATGCAAAAAGATAAGCAATGTCCATATGAAAATGATGTTGAGACCATGTTTACTTACCTTGGAAACCTTAATTTGGAGCTATTAGTCTCAATTAAAAATTTTGGCAGCACCTCCCCTGCATGAACAGCTCGGCCCGCCAGTGCTACTGCGCGAGCTCTGCTCGGGAAGGAAGAAGGGGTTAAATGCACTGGACGGGAAGGAAAAAGCATATGCAAGCGGTTCGTGATACAAACCGCTTGCAGATATAGCACACTGTAAGCGGTTCATATCACCAACCGCTTACAGAGTATTTCAAGCGGTTGGTGATACCAACCGCTTACAATGTGCTATCTCTGCAAGCGGTTGGTATCACGAACCGCTTGCATATGCCCTTTCCAGCCACCCTTCCACCCGTTGGCCACGAACCGCTTGTGGCGATCGGGTCGCAAGCGGGTTAAAGCGAGCCGCTTGTGATGGGCCGCTTGTGAAGCCCCGATCCGCAGTAGTGGAGGCTAAGCGCATCCTGTGGGCGGCGACGGAGCCGGATCCCACGCGGTCGTTGCAGAGCCCGCTCAACACGGACAGCAATAGCAAGGTGAAGCGTTCCGCAGGCATCGTCTGTGTTCTGGTGCGTCTCATCATCGGACGCATCCCCGTCGATCCGGTGCCTGTCGTCGTCTTCGTCATTGGGCTGCTTCTCAGCAGTTTTTAGGGGGCCGATTAGTGTGCCACTGCTTCTCAGCGAGGTAAGTTTTGTGCGGCCTTTCAATGATTAATTTCGACCATGATTCCTATTGACTGGGTGGATTTGTGGTTATCGCTATCGTTTCCTACGGGCATGATATACGAGCTGTTGCGTGTATTTCAATAGTTCGCTATTTGGGCATGTGTTTCGTTCGATGGCGTTATTTTGATTATTTGGTGCTTCGTGCTCTGCGCACTCTGTGTCTTGATTACTCACGTGGGTGTCTGTTTGTTTTGGTTAGCGTTGCTGTCGTCCACGTTTGCTGCCTAATTCTGCTGTTGCCACCTGTCTTTTGGTGCATGCCTGTCATTCCTTTTGTTTTCTGCCCGCCCTTATTTTTTTTTATTGTTTATGTTTATTATTTTCGTCGTCCTGTTGGTTTCGTGTTTTTTCGGTGCTGCTCCTCCTATCTGTGTCGCCCCGCATGTGCCTAGCTGAGGATGTCATGCTTGGATTTTTCCGCTGGCCCTTCTCATGAAGCTCCATCGCGTCGTGCTGGTGGGTGCTATGCGTGTTTCGTTCTTTGCTGTTTTCTTTTTGCTGCGTATGCATGTTCGTCTTCGATCGTCTACTCCGTTCGTTTTGTCAGTCCTACCTATTTTGCTTATACTACCCTTGCTTATGTTCTTCTTTTTGCTGGTCAGGGCCCACTGTGCAATGGGCCATTTGGCGTCGGCACGTATGTGCTGCTAACCGTGCAAAGAGGCGTGCTATACTGTTGGACCTACGCCGTCGTTGTCGTCATTGCCAGCAATTTGCTCCCACAATTCCTGTTCTACCCCATGCACACAGGTCAATTGATATGGGCCGTCTGCCCCATGCTCCGCATGTGGCGCTGCCGCTTGCTGGGTCGGGAGTGTTCCCCTGTTCCGCAAATCTGTGTGCACATTGCGTTAGTTACACTTTTTTGTTTACCACTGTGTTTGTGCTATTTCAATTAGGAACATTGCCTAAGGTGCTTGCAAGACGTCGTTGGTGCGCATCAAACAGAGCGGCGAGACGTGCTGCCATGGCTCATCGTCGTGCTCGCCTTCCCAATGCTGCCGGTGAGTGCGGAAGACACCCTCTTCTTCTTACTCGACATGTATGTTTTTTTTCGGCAGCCCCCTATTCTTGGGCGTTTTTCTTTTTTACCATTCATGCATGATTTGTTTGATGCTGTCTTCATTCCGTTTAGGCCCTAATCATTCCACGATACCTTCGCCTTCATCGAGTTTCGGCCGACGCAATCCTGTCATGGCGTCGTGCCCAGCGTGATGGTCTCACCTGGTACGTGCTCTATTATGGCCACAGCTATTGATCGTTGTGATCCTCCGATGCGTGCTCTGTACCCGTTTCGCCAATCCGCCTGTCTTCGTCAGCAATCTCGCTGTGTTTCGCTCGACACTCCTGATGGCTTGCATCGTTTGATTGGTGAGGTCGTGTTCTTTTGCCTGTATTTCTCCCTTATGTGCTCCTTATTTTTTACCCCGCTATTCTTTCTTCAGCTGCGTTGCCTCGAGACGATCAAGGCAATCCACTATTGCCTTTGCCTAGGCTTTATTGTAGCGCTCTCAAAGGTTAGTTCCGTGTGACTTTGCGTTTTGTGTTGATTGCGTTTACTTTGCTATTACAGTCTCTTCCCTTACTGCATGTGCTGCACTGCAGATGGTTATTCACATAGGTCGTCTTACAGACCTCCTTCGGATCGGTGTCGTTACTGCGGTGCGGTCTTTTGGCGCCGAGAAGCTGTTCGGGTTACACAACTCGGTAATTCATCGCGTCTACGTTACAATACCTGTTGCCGTGGAGGAGGGGTGTGCTTACAGCGCCGTCGTCTGTATCCTTCGCCCCTCTGTGACTTGATGAGCTTCAGCGGTGACCTCTCATCACTGCATTTCATGGAGTGCAACAGGATGTATAATTCTATGTTTGCCTTCGTTTCTATGGGGGTTCATGTTGATCGCTCTATAAATATTGGAAGAGGCCCTTGCATCTTCCGTATTAGTGGTGTTGTTCATCATCGGTTTGGTTCTCTCTTGCCGATGCCTTCTCAAAGGCATCAGTTTGCTCAGCTCTACATCAATGACACTACAAATGAGGTCACGAACAGAATGAACGTATTACGATCTCGACACTCTGCGAATTACCAGGATGCATCAGTTGGTAACGACATAAACACTTCGCAGGGTGCCCAATTGCCCCGGTTAAATGAGCAGATTGTTGCCAGTCTTATTGCAATGCTGGATAGTCACAATCCTATTGTACGGACCTTCAGACTTGCTCGAGATAGATTGCTTGCTTCTGGTGTGCCTGAGCTCTCTATACAGCTTGGTGATGATCCTGTTGCTGCTGATCGCACTTATTCTCTGCCTACTGCACCTGAGTTGGCTGGCCTTATCGTAGGTGACATGACTCCAGAAAATGCACATTTTGATATCATTGCACAGCTCCATTCAGGTCAGTTCAAGCATATTCCTCCCACTCATCCTCTATTGATGGCATTACAGTATCCTCTATTATTTCCATACGGAGAACGGGGATGGCATATAGGCATGCAAATGCGCGAGACAGAGGATCATCATGTGCGTTCCATTGCCAGCATTACTATGATAGATTACTATCGTTATGAGGCTCATTACCGTCAAGATGATCGTAATCCTATGACTTGCTGTGGTAGATTGTCTGAGCAGTATGTAGTTAATGCTTTCTCATGTGTTGAGGCCAATCGTTTGTCATTCTTTTATTTTAACCAGGACCAATTAAGGTCAGAAACATATCAAAGAATAACTGATGCACTTAGTAGAGGCGGCACTTCTGGTGGGGATATTGGAGTTAAGGTTATTTTGCCCTCTTCTTTCACAGGAGGAAAACGGTATATGAATGAGAATTATTTTGATGCGATCGCAGTGTGCCGTGTGTATGGGCCGCCTCAGATTTTCAGTACTTTCACTTGCAACCCAAAATGGTCTGAGATTCGTGACGCTATATCAACTGAACCAGGCCAGAAATACACTGCCAGATCTGATATGGTGGTCCGGGTTTTTCATATGAAGCTTCAAAAATTTGTTCGTGACGTCAAAGATGGTATTCTTTTCGGTCCTACTCGAGCAAGTTAGAAATTATTCGTCCTTTGCATTTGCTTCGAAAAATTATTTTCGCGGTTGGTCTGGACGCGCCCTGGCAGGCCGCCCCGTACCGCGCCCGCACCATGGCACCAGCATGGTTACGATCAGTGTGACCGCTAGCCCTCCTTCCTTTCAGACTGCTTCAACGACTACCGACGCCACTCCATCTTCATCGCCTACAATTGACGCTGCGACATCTTCATCACTGAGGGGCATTAATCCTAAAGCCCAGCCTTACAAGCCTTCTCCAAAGAAGAAACACGACAAGTCCAAGACCTACAAGGCCTCGACGTATCAAGAAAAGCCCAAATGGAGACCCAAGATGCCAAACAACCCGGTTCGGCCATTCAGCAGCACGCCAACTTCAAACGGACATAAATCGGCCTCCCGAACTCCAATTTCAACGTGTGACCACTCGTTGGAAAGCTTAGGAGATAAGATTTCCAATGGATCCAGCCCCACCTCCAGATTCGCTCCATAGAATCAGGGAAATACAGAAGAATTTCACGGACCACAATTTCAGGGTGCTGCATCACCGTATTTTTGGGCCTATGGCCCATGTAACTTAGGGTTTTGGTGGGTGCCCCTGTTTTGGCTGCCCTACACCTCCTGGCCGTCGCTATATATGTGGTCGGTGCCTCTCTTTTACTCTTAGGTTTTGTTGTGTTTTGGTAGACCCCGTGTGCGTCCCTCCTCGTGTTCGCGTGTGTCGACTAGACCACCCGTGACGAGAAACAGAACCTCACCCATGGTTTCGTGATTTATCAATTATCATCTTGTTCTTGATTGCTAGCAGGTTCAAGGATCGATCGTGCCTGGCTCGGTTGATCACATCGTGTGGTGACATTGCGATTATTCAGTTGCTGATCCCGTGGATTAGTAGCGTCGTCACGACACCAAATCGACGTATCATTCTCATCAGAAGATCGGACCGACCTCGTGCGCATCATTTAGAGATTTTAGATGGGTTGGATACGGTCCGGGATTTCAACATGCAAGCGTGGGCTGGGGTGGGGGTTGGGTTGGGTTTGACCCATTAGCAGGCCTCGTCGTGCGCTACTGATCTAGAAGCAACCCGTGCAGGCCGCCATGCCCCATCGACAAAGAACCCGTGGCTCCTCCTCTGTCCTTCCTCTCTCCCTACTCCACACGTGGCTCCTCCTCTCTCAAGAGATGGCCGGCGGTGCCTCGGGGACCTCCTCTGGAGCCCGTGCCACCAGTAGAGCATTGCCGCCTTGCTGCCGTCCAGAGGCCGGCGCCGCCCTGCAGGTCGCCATGTCGCCACCTTCCTGTGCTTCGTCGCTGTGGCCGGCCGGGGCACAAGCCCGGCCTCCCTTTCTCCTGCCCTCCGATCTGCTCTCCCTCTCCCAAGGCCCTCTTTCTCCACACCATGGCAGAACAGGGGAGGGGTGGCGTCGGCTGCTCTCTCCATCTCTCTCCTCTCTCACTCTCTAATCCCCATCCACTCTTGCTCCCAGGAGGTGGCCGGCGGCTGGGTCACCTGCGCCGCCACTGGAACTCCCTAGGGTCGGCGCCGCCCTTGGCCGCCCCTTCCTCTCTCTCCCTCACAGTGGCCACCGCCGGAAAAGCCCTAGGGCCTGCGCTGCCCTTAGCCGCCCCTTCCTCTCTCTGGATCCCTCTCTCTCTCTCTTGAATTTGGACGGCTGCCATGGGCGCCTCCCAGCACCGCCCGGCCGGTGGTCGCCCATGGCCCATGGTTGGCGCCGCCACTGGCTGCGCCCCGTCGATGCATCCAGAGCATCAGCGCCGCAGCCCCTTGGCCGCCTCGGGGTAGCCGGCCTCTCTCCACCGGCCTCCCTCCGTACTTCCCCTCTTGCTGCATATCTCCCATGGTGGCCATGGCGGCTAGGGCAGGAACCCTAGCCGGCCACCTCTTCCCCATTTTTTTCTTTTCTATTTTCTTTTTCTTTTTCTTTTTCTTTTCCTCTCTCATTTCTCCCTCAATCGGATAAGCACAAAATAAAATCAAGGCAAAAATATTTGAGAATGTATTTTTGGTATTTTATTTTTGAATATTTTTGTCCACCACAACACACCTTAGGAGACCCCTCTCTCCCCTACACATACCTCTCTCCCCTACACATACCTCTCTCACCTAGAGCTACATGGTGGTGGAATACTTGCCCCTAAGCCTCCAACCCCTCTCCTTATATGGCCACCCTAGGACATATTCCCCGAATATTTCGGCATCCCGGAAATATCCGAAACCGAGCCACGCAGGGCCCGCACCCGGGTTTTCTCACATAGGCTAGCCCGTAACCTATAGGGTTTTAACCACACCGGCTAACTTAGAACCGAACCAGGGTTTTTCACGGGCTAACCTAGAACCTGACCATGGTTTTGATACCGGCTGACCCAGAACCTAACCGGGGTTTTCCACGGGCTAACCCAAAACCTGATAGGGTTTCTCACACACCGGATAACCCAGAACCAAACCAGAGTTTTACAACGGAATAACCCAGAACCTTCCGCGCAACTTTCTCGGTCGTCAGCCCATGTTGTGCCCACCGGACAAAATAGCTTCGCCATCAGGTTACCGACGCCACAGCCTACAGCTGCCTCGGACTCCTTGACATGACGAGGCTTCTCGAGTACACCACCCCATGTAACCGCCAGGTCATCGAACCCGGTCGCCAGCACGCCTCCGGACGCACCAGCCTCCAACTATCCCCGCTCAGCGTTAGCCATGTACCCGCCGATACCTACATCACAGAGGTGAACACATACCAAAACCATACAGCTTACCTCTCCTACAAGGTTAGCTCCACACAAGATCAACCAAAGGCAAGCTCAACATCAACACGTGTCACCCTAACACGACCCACCGAACACCGTTTACTCACGCTCAAGACAACACAGACAGAACACCACTGGACACCATCCAATCAAAACTCTCGCGGAAACCTGCCACTACTTGACGTGTCCGGTCGACACCAGACACCGTCCGCCAGACACTCAACTCGTGTCCATTTCACAAATGCAACTCAAAACACTTCAAAATCACATCAAATTCAAACCGTCACATATATTCATCACTACACAAGGGGACCCATCACATGGGTCTCAACAAAAACTGACAACCCACGTCGTAAATATCAGAACGACGAGCAATCGCATGGTGATGGCTTCTGCCCTTTCGACCACTTGTTGTGCATGACCTCACCACCTACAGGGTGTTCAAAGCAAATACCAATGATTAATATGACGACATGGTCATTACCCTGTATCGCCCGAGTTAACCATGACAACCAAGATGGTAGTGCTCGGCCAGCCCAGGACAAAGAGGGTGACAGAGAGGATACTACATGACCTGCTTGCTTCATCAATGTCATTTTCGGGGGCTCGTTCGTGCATCCATCCCATAGCACTGTAAAGGTAGATAATCGTGAGGTCTGTCAGATCAAGCAACAGCGACCTGCCCCATAACCATTCAAGTGGGGGGCACTCCTTTCACATTTTCCTAGGAGGACTTCTCTGTTGGGCTAACCATGGCCCATGCACTTTCCCTCATCGTATCCCTCGCTATCAGCAACGCTTGTGAGGAAAAAATTCTGAATAACGAAGGGAGCTTGTCATATCCACATTTCTGAAATTTAAAAATCATTTGCATTGCATGTCATAAAATTTTCAAATATGTTTAAAACCTAAGAATTATAAAATGAGTATGTGCTTGCTCTATTGACTTGCTCATGATGGTAAAGGAAGTTTCCTCCTCCATGTAAATCTAGAAACTCCCTTCCTAGTTGTCTCCTCTTCAGATCCCAAGTTATTGACAATTATGGTTATTAATTCTTTGTCCGGTCTTACCTTCTTCACTCACTCATCTCTTTCCTTTTCCCCTTCCCCTCCTGGTGCTTCCTTTCTTTACTGACACTTCTCTGTTTACTTGTTAAAAGCCAAAGAAACACCCCTTCTCCCTCCTATACCGTCTTCTTCAACTCCACAACTGTGAACTCCTCTACCATTGTTCTTCACCATTGTGATGATCTTTCCCTTACGAACCCATTTTTGTTGTTGGTTCTAGGTGACTGTCACCGGAATCATGGGAATTTCTCATCGGAGTTGCACGGTATACCTCATCGACCACCTCCATTCATTGTTGTTTGACGATGCCCAATGGTATATCCTCTCCATCTCTGATTCCCTAGCATTTATAGGCATATCATTAGCTTTTGTAGGCGTTGCCGATGTAGGATTTAGCAGCACGGATAGCAGGCAAATACTAGGGAATCAGAGATAGTTTCAGGCAACGGATAGCACGGATAGCCTCCCTTTTCTTCCTCGTAGCAGGCAAATACTGCGAGATAGTTTCAGTCTTCCTCTCGTTCGTGGATGGCCTATCCCCACATTACATTACCACCCTGGAGTTTCTCACATGGTTCTCGTCATCTCCCCCCTCTTTCCCGTCATCTGAGGTCGCCGGATCGCGTCAAAACGCCGCCGCTTCCCCTGTTCAGCGCCACTGGCGGACAGCCCCCACCAACCAGGCCATCTAATGGGCTAGCTAGGCGAGCCGCGCCATGCCAGCCTTCCCACGCGCCTAGGCCACCGCCCTACTCCCTTCCTGATTAGGCCCCAGCGCGCTTCCCCACTGGCCAAGCCCAAAGCCCCCAGTTGTAACATCCCAATTTGGGGATTTTTGCTAATTTTCTTGAATTTTGAAAATTCGCTTCAATTTGCTCTCTCTCTCTCTCTTCTCCTTACTGTCTGCCCAGCGGCCCTACCGCCGCTTGGCACTGCTCCACCCTGCTCTGACACGCTGCCACCACTCGGGCCATCAACTCGCGTGCCGCGCCGCGCCGTCTTGGCCTGCCACGCCGTGCTATCTCGTCGCCGCGCCGCTCACCCAACCGCGCCATCGAGTGCGCCTTGGGGCTCGAGGCTCCGTCCCGCGCCTATAAAGCTATGGACCACCCCGCCAGCCTCACTTTTTCGTTTTTCCCCAAAAACCCTCCTCGCCGGCGCCGAAGAAATTCCGGCGACTCCGTGAGCCCCAGCTCAGTCCCTTCCATCTCGAGCTACTAAATAGTGCCCTAACCCTTTCGCCCAGATCGATTCCAGCTGGGACGCACGGAGCCGCCGTGACGATGCCGCGCCTGCCCCGGTCACTGTTGAGTATTCCGTCGCCAGCCGTCAACGAGTCCCCTTGTCCCCGTCGGAGCCCGTGGTGGGCACCCCATTGACCCCCTAGCTCTTCTTCCATAGCCATAGCCCGTAGGTTCGCAGCGTGGCACGGATTGTCCGGTGAAGCTTCGGTCTTCGCCGCTGCTGTCTTGCCACCGTGTCCGGTCACCGCTGGCCTCGGCGCATGCGTCGTTAGGACCCCTAGGGCCTGTAGATGCCAAAGCGTCAACGCTCTTGGCCGGTCGTGGACTGTAGTGCTACAGCAGCTCAAGCCGTCGTCGCCGGCCACGTTGTCTCGTCCGGAGGAAGACGACAACTATGGGCCACTGGATCCCGCGCCAAGATTCGTGCAGAGACCGAGCTACTGAGTCGCTTACACACGGGTCCCACCAGCCAGCGAAAACCCTCGCTCGCGCGTCGGTTAAAACTGCGCCGGTGTCACCGCCTTGTGGACCCTGGCCCCACCTGTCCGGTTTAGTGGAGGCGTCCGCGGGCACGACGCTAGCTCTGTGCGGAAGCGTATTCTGGGAATACGCCTTCGGCGTATGCCCCCGAGTCGGCGCGGGCGCGTGCGTGCAGATGGGCCATGGGATGTATTGCGTAGCTGGGCCGCTCGTTAGTTTGTTGGGCCCGGTGCGAATTAATAATTTTCAAGCGAATTTACTAATTAGTTAATTGCCGAATTAGCTTGTGATTTATTTAAAATAGCTAAAGACTCCCAAAAAATTCTAGAAAAATTTAGATAAATACTAGAGGCCTTTTCTGATTTTATAAAAATATAAAAAGTAGCCACTGTAAAGGGGAATTTGCACTGTTAATTGTAACAATAGTTTTTCCTATATAAAAAGGGTTAAATTAATACTAGGGTATTTGTTGGTTATATTAATTAATGATTTTGACCCCAAATGTCCTTTAGAAAAGATATTGGTTAGATAAATGCCTTAATAAATCTGGAATATTTTAAATTAGCATTTCCACCTAAATATAATCGTAGGGGTATTTTATTACTAAACGCCAACAAATAACTAGCACTTAAATTATCAATGAGATGATTTTAGAAAACAAGTTAATAAGGAATTATAACTTAGGATTATCTCTTTTTAGAAGCCCCTAGTATATGTCAACTTTGAGAAACTTTACCCCGTTCGTAGGATGAATGTCGAACAACCGTCATCTTGTGTCGCTTGCAAATCCTAATCACCCAATTACGACCTTGCCGTACAAAATTGTATTTTGGGGAATAGAAGACTATCATATAGTGATAATATCATTTATTAATGCACTCTGCCATGCATAGCATATCATACGAAAACTAGACTCTCTAAATCGATCTTAGGCGTTAAAGCCAAGGGTAAAACCTAGGGTAAAGCCTAGGGTAAAACCTAGGCGATCTTAGACTATTATTTTTTCTGTTGAATTAATAAGTAATTATTGGTTTGTTGGTATGATTAAACATAGGCGATCCAGAAGGAAGGTTTGGGGACGCCGAGGAGGAGCATACCTAATCAAGATGAGTTAACACTTACTCTTTATATGTTGTCCGTATTAGGGAGATACTGTGACTTTCTCTAGTGCGGATTAACATCGCCGATATCATGATTTATTACCCAGTTTCCTGTTAACTATTTTGTTTAGTATTTAAATGCATGCTTAGTTAACTGCCTATTTGTTAATCATGTAATATTTATACATGCCTGCCCTTGACCTATTTAGCCTTAATGACTGCCTTGATTGTCATTACTCTTGTTAGCCGATGATTAGTCTGATAACCACTTTAACCCTACTTAATGGGTAAAACTTGCTTAGACTGGCTTAGGATAAACAAATCTTCCAGCTAATCGCCATAGAATGGTGAACCGATATTCACCGGTCATTCACTTTGTTCATTCAAATATGACATGACATAGGACAGTTAGGGCTATTAGTTGCATGTTGGGTTGATTGTGTTTGAGGGTAAGGTTATGGGGAAGTTCGGTCTGGTTGATCTGTTGGTTGGGAAGGTCCAAGTGTGGTGTGGGTCGATGACCGTGGAATTAGAGATTATCGGTGGGTTGCCCCTAGAGGAACATCCTGATGGATGGCTGAGGCACAGGGTGTCTGGTGTTGGGTTTAGCCAGGGCTTACCTAGGAGGAGCGCGGAGTCACACGCATAGCGGGGAGATCGCTGCCATCTGAGGGATGATTCCAACACAACGCGTGGCCATCGCGCGGAGTATGAGTCTCGGATCGCCAGCTGTGAGCGCTTTGGGGAGGCCCTCTGGGACCATTCTCAATAGGGACCGGCATGGGTCATCACCGAGGGTGATAAAGGCCACACATCCCCAGGATGACGGTCGGCTAGTGAGGGCTAGCAACCCCCTAGGCCAAGGCGGGCATGCCATGGCATGTATGGTCCACAATAGGATTGCCAAATCCTGAAAGGATGGCGGAACTAGGAAATGTTGGGGGCAACCGGAAGAAAGCCAGGAGGTTGTTGGGGGCAACCGGAAGAAAGCCAGGAGGAACGGATAAGCTGGTATGGTGATCGGTTAAGCTGGGTTGTGTATTTGGTCGAGAGTTGGTCGATTATGGGTTTGTTGGTATGTTTGGTTGGTTAGTTGGGTTTGGGTGCATTAGTAAGATGGTAAACCCCTGGTTTATATAAACAAGATAAATTCTAGTTGATGCTAGTTATGATGTTTTTAAAGTCTTATTAAACTTGGCTTTACGCAAATAAAATAAACCTTTCCTCCAAATAAAGCCTTCTAAACACTATATGCATTAAGGGAAGCGTTAACTAGGCAGCGTTTGGATGTCGCTGACCTCGCCTTCTTACTTCTTTAGTCGAGGGAATCGAGGATAAACCTTACGAGTGCCATGAAGATGACGGACAGGACTACGGTGGACCTGAGGAGTCTTAGGGGTCGCTCCGGTCGTTGGATGGACACTAGCCGATCGAAATTTTTTTGGGTACATATTTTGATGATCGCTGCAACTGTGAACATTGTTTTGTAAATCAAGGCGTGTATGGGCCGTCTTACTAAACTCGCCTAAGGGCATAGCAATGATTGTAATATTCAGGGATTTCATTAGTCGATGTATGCTTGTATTGGCTACGTGATCTTCTGCGCTAGTGTACTGATCCAGGGGCTAGTGTATAGGATTATCGACCCTCAAGGTAACTTAAAATTTGAGGGGCGACACCTATCCTCTTATTTATTTATTTCGTCAATGAATATATTGTGTATATATCTTCTACGTATTAATTCCAAAAAAATGTGAAACCATTTCTGAAAGTTGGATAAAATTGTAATATATTATTTCCGTAGATTCGAAGCATCATGTGCATACATGTATTTTCTATTTTTATTCATGCATTATATTTATGAATGGTTCTTCATATGCGAGATCCGAGTTTCGTTGGCACCGCAAATCAAACCGATGCAGGTGTTGACTTTGAAGATCAAGGCAAGGCCAATGATGTTTACTATTTTTCTCATGTTCTATGTTTACACCTGTTTTATTAGAATTTCACAAATGGCCTGCTATATTAAAAATCTAAACAGATATATGAGTAAACTTAGTTAATCTCATGACTTATAACATGTCATAACTTTGTAAATCCTTAAATTACTACTTTATTTATTATTGCCATGATCTATTATTAAGTTAGAATTTTATTGCTTAGCTATGCTATTAGCAATAGGCTTCTCTGTTATCGTTGTGATTATGATATCAATGATTGATTTTGCTATGTTTTTGAAGAAGGACAGTTTCTACTGTCAGTTTTATGAAATTGGAATCTTGTATAGCCAGGCCTATTAGTGGGGTGGGCTATTTTCATAAAATCGGGTCTATTGTGGGAACCACCCTAATCCTTAAGGACCGAGACCATGTGATTGTTAAACTTAAGTACCACAGTGCGACCGTGATTGCTTGTATAGGCCGGATTTGACTAAGTTGCCTTCGAACTCATAGTTCGGTCATCCCGTGTGGTTGAGAAGATGTAGAAACTTGTGATGTCATCCTTCAGTCTCAAGAGGGGAACATAGCCAACAAGAGGTTCATCCTGCTCTACGAGGAATCCTTAAAGAGGTTGTTAACCAATAGCTAGATGGTCAAATGTCTCATCACAGTGCCTCCGACGGGAGTACGTCGTGTCTAATGGGTAAATTGTATGACCTCTGCATTGTGTACAGCTATCATGATAGTCGTGCCCACATTTAAGGGTGAACGCATGGGGCGCTGTTGCAATGGTGGTTTTATGAAATGCTTTAATTTCTGTTGACACCTAAATTTGGCAGGAAAATCGGATATTGCGAAGTAGCTAATTACATCGGAATTACTGGACCGAATCAGAAAATGGGCTTCATTGACAAAAGAAAGGAGCATGTTGGAAATGCCGATAGTTACCAGACTCCGGAAGGATTACGTCCTGATCAGAAAATATCTTCCCCGAAGCGGTAAAATAGGTCGTATCGGTTTCGGTTTTGTAATAGTATAAATAGGCTCCTAGGTCTCGTGAGAGAGGAACAACGACATACTCTAAACACAAAACTACTTTTCGAATCCGATCGACCTTGTCGAAAGGCTTCAACTCGCAGGTAGAGCTATCTCTATGTGATAATCGATTCTGTTCTTGTAACCCGTATGCATGACTGTATCGTTTTGATCTCATGTATAAAAAGCATATTAAACTGTGTTATCGCATGTTACACTGTCTCGTTCAATCGATCTGTAATATGTGTTTATCCTGCAATACCGATTGTCAATAATCTTATGTGTTTTTCCTGAATCCGATATATGTAACTGCCTCGTTTAATCGATCTTGCATATGTTTGTTTTAGGATTTGGCATGTTTGATTATTTACCGATCAATATTGTATTTACCCAAATTAGTTCTAAACCTTCTAATCGGTTCATCAGATTACATCTAGATTTAGATCTGAATACTGTCTTGGCCTGACCAATCTATTTAATCTATTCCTTGATTAAATCTAATAAATTGATCTGAAGATTTATTGCTAATTTCACTTATAAAATAACAAAAAGAGATAATGAAGTTTATGTTTAAATGCTTATTTATATTTACTACTCTATCAGGCATTAAGCCGATAGGATTACAATCGGATCCCTTAAGGCCGATTCACAAAAACCTGATCCGGCTGATTCATAAAGCCGATTGGGGCCATTGTCACTGACCATTTACTCTTTGTCAATTTATAGGTCAAATTGACTGGCACAGTTGGTTCTTGGTTGCGACGTAAGCCCAGACTTAATGCTTCCGCACGTGTGTTCACGAAGATCTCACTTTTCATGTCAACAATTTCCAAGGTTTTAAAGAGAAACCATGATGTTGTCGTGTGTTTTGTTTCATGAGACTCACAGTAGGGTTGCTAAGAGTAAATTTTGATTTTTGACGAAAAATGGTGCCTTATCCAGATTTGGGGAATCGGTGGTGAACCAATTAGTTTATACTAGTACAATGCCCGTGCTCTGCCACGGACCATAAAGGGATCAAAGAAAAACATAGTTCGTAGAAAAATATATAAGCATGACGAAAAATATGAAAATATGAAGGAAAATATAAAAACATTTAACATAGTTCTGTCAGGAGCCCCTTCATTCATGCTCCCGAGCGATTCATACATGAAAAAATAGAAATAAAAAGAATTGCACATGAACACAATCTTTTGTTACCATCGTGGCTAAGAAAATATGCACTTGTTCTTACAATAAGAAATACATCACAAGTTCACGTCCCTATGTCCAAATTACAAGATTTATATTATATTAAAGGAACCCATGAAAATTATGAGGCCCGTGCATATAGAAAATATGACCGTTCTACATCCCGAAATTCACGACCTCAAGGCTCAATACATATATACATATATAAGAAAAAACTTCTTGGTTCTAGCTAAATTAGGTGAATAGTTCACATGTATTTACGCATTAAATTAAGTCAAACATCTGAGACACTCTTCTGTCCTTCTCTGGCCCACTCTTCCCATAAACATACTTAGATATTTATAAGCAATAGTTCACAGGTACCCAGACATTATTTACCATCTGCACATATCAGCTTCGACTTTGCCTTGAGCGATGAGCTGTAACTGGTAGCATTTTATTTCCATTCTCATCACCATTCAGTGCCTTTTCTCTGGTACCATTGCCTACTTTTAGGCTAGGCTCTTTCAGCAAAACTTTCTTGCTAGGGGAACCTTAACAGTCTTCAACAGCTTACACGTGCTAGCACACACCCCTTAGACACCGGTTTCGCTTGCAGGACCACGCTCACTCGTTTGGAGAGTGGATTGAAGTTTGCACAAGCTCAATGTTGCCCTACATTATCTTGTCGCTGATCGCATTATGGGCTTCATTCACATGACCTGTTGAAATCTTTCTTTAATGCCATCATCGATGGAGTGACACAACTCTGCTGGCAAAGCCACCTCATCAGCCTCCTCAATTGCATCCTTCACAAGCTTGTACGTGTGTTCCCTTGGCAAATGCCCACTTTCAACCATCTGGATCATGAGACGCCTCGCTTCCCCAGCCCGCCCGCTCTCGCACAGCGAGTGGATAACAGGTGTATACGTGCTTGAAGTTGCCACTCCATGCCCCTTCGCCACCATCGCCTTCATCCACTCAAAAGCCTTGTCTGCCTCATTCACCACGCTGTAATCCCTCACAAACGAATTATATGTGACCCCTGACCCGGTTTGGTGCACAGCCCCTCTTCACCATTTCATCAAACACCTCTTGGGCGCGCTTCACACGGTATGTCTTGCACAGGCCGTCGATCAGGCAATTGTAGGTCACGACATCAGGCTCCAGCCCCTTCTCCCCCATCCTCCGGAACAGCCTCCCCGCCTCGTAGATCCTCCTCCTTGCGGCTTTCCGGCACCCCGTCTCCACACCGATCCGGCAGTACCAGGAGATGAGTACCATCTATGTGTAGGACTCGGGCATGCAGCGCGCGCCGGGGCGCTCCATCTGGTCCAGCAGGAACCTAGCCTCCTTGAACCGGCCATTCCGGCACAGCGCCGCCAGCAAGGTGTTGTAGTTTTCTCAAAAAAAAAACAAGGTGTTGTAGGATTGCGCGTCCGGGGAGCATCGGAGCTGGCGCGCGCGGTGGAAGGCGGCGAGCGCGTGGCGCGCGAGCCCTTCCTCCCCGAGCGCGCGGATGACGTCGGTGAGCGCCGCGGTGGATACGAGCGGGGCGTGCGCGCGGAGGAGGCGGAAGAGCGCGGGGAGCGCGCGGGCTTGGGCGAGCGCGAGCGCGGCGGCGCGGAGTGGAGGCTCGGTGAGCGGGACGCGGCTGGGGTTGGCGTCGGAGTGGGACCAGGAGAGGAAGGCTAGGGTCAGGGCGGTGACGAGGCGGCGGTTGGGGGCGGAGGACGGGGAGGGGAACGACCGCTGCGGGCAGATCCGGCGCAGGGAGCGGGGGCGCTGCTATGTCCAGAGTATCCACCGTTGTTTGATCTATTTGAATAGACAGGATTAATTTAATAAGCCATCACTCATCACCACTGCATGCTTTTTAGGAGTAGAGAAAATAAATGATTCCAGATTTCCTACTTCAACTGATTTTCCAAATGTTTTGTAAAAATAGGCAAAAGCTAGTCAAACATTTCCCATGCCTAACCTACCTATGATTTATAGTCAATTGGATTGCGAATATTTTAAATATACTCACCCTTGTGATTTTAATCGTGGGGGTGCTCAATCCAACGAGCAGTTCCTAAGCCGCATAATTGTGATCTTGACAACATGGATTATTCAGAAAAGGACTTCACTAAAGGCATACAAGAAGATGACTGTATGGATATCATCTCAATATTTTTTATTTCTCCAGATTTGGGAGCTCCTTTGGGATCAACCTGTGCAGGAACAGGATTTCCAGTAACAGTCCACACATCATATCCAATAGCTTGTAAATAGAATATCATTCTAATTTTCCAGTAAGAGTAATTATTTCCATCAAACATCGGGAACCTACCTACATTGTCAGCTTTGCTCCCTGTTGCCAGTCGTTAAAGTCCAATTTCGTACGCCGACATACGCCAACTTTCCGGTGATTTCAAGAAAATCAAGGTTTATACATGGTTAAAAATGGAGCTGAACCGTGCAACCAGACCGGTCGGCCAAGCCACCTAGGTCGGCCGGCTAGTTGTGCCCATTCCAACTATGTTTCCTCCCCAAGCGCCAAGAAACACACCAAGGAGTGATCCACAACGTCCACTCAAATCGGCTTGATCAAATGGCAGCGGTTGCTTCACACTTGGATCTTTGGGCTCACTTGGAAGGAGATTTTACCAACTCCAACTATCGAAACCAACTTTGGGAGACATCTACACCATCAAAGGAGCACCCTAGGGAAAATCCACGGCTGAGAGAGGACAAAGGTGGGTTGGCCAACCCATCTAGGTTGGCCGACCCCCTTGGATCTCCTCTTGGATTCCCCTTTGGCTGGTGTGGAGATGACACATGTCCCATGGCGTGGAGACCTCTCATTGGCTGGTTGGCTATAAAAGAACCCCCTCACCTCACTTGTATCAAAGACAACACATACAACTCATTTGGATTCACTCTCACTTGTTAGAGTAGTTAGTTTGGGAGTTAGAGTTGAGTCAAGCTAATGCTCGGAGTTCCGAAATCGTCTTCGGGAATTTGAGTAATAGCTCTTGTATCCTTTCCCTTTTGTAAAACTTTGCTATTATAATATAAGTGTCTTTCATTATCTGAGCTGAGTATATTTACACTAAGTAGGAAGTGTGAATTATTAGAGCGGTAGATAAAGTTCATCTGGTTTTGAGTCTGGGTTCATTCTCATATGCTTAGAATAGCCTAAGTATTGAACTTCGAACGCCATCCTAGGTTTCGGGGAGGAGTGATCGGATTTAGTAGCAGACATGGTGTCTGAGATTATCTCTGACTTGTTTCACACTCATTCCAACATACTTTATGGTAGGTTGTAGGTGGTGATAGCCCTATCCATCCGAGATTTATCTCACATGTAATCCACTGCGTTAGGACTTGGACCAGTAGGTCCCAATCGGGGGTGGTCATAACCATTTGGTGTTTTTAACTGATAGCGGATGGTAGTGAATCGGCCGAGCTCAAACGTTCTTAAACAAACCTCCAAACTCATATCTGCTAGCTCAACCTGATAATTGATTGCACTATTAAAGAACTTTATACTCTTCCCGTTGTACAACCAACTATCTGCCTAACATCCTTTTATACTCTTGTGTGTGTCACCAGTCCTATTGTATTATTATATATATCCTTACTCCCGTTAACTAGCTGGTTAGTATCTTAAATAATATGGATAGTTAGAATTATCCTTCTCTCTCGTTCCCTGTGGAAATGACACATTGGAATACTCCGGGTGAAAACTAAAAGCGATATCCGTCCTTTTGCGGATTATTTATAAGAGCGTAAGAATCGTCAACACTCCCCTCAGCCATCCTTAGCTGTTAAGCAAAAAACAGGAAACCTTGCTCTGATACCATTTGAAAGGATCTAATTGGCTTAGAGGGACGTGAATAGGTAACTTTAAAATTTTGTGCAAGTCTGGTGCTTAGCAAATTAGTTAACCAAACTAACTACCAAGGTCTATTCTAAGCTATGTAAATAAATAGATGAGAACTTCATGTAAGTGTAACAAATAAAGAGGAGGGACACATTGATTTGTTTGACCGTGATTTGGAGTTCTCCTACTCCCCGTTGAGGCAAGCCTTCACCAAGGATCGGTTCTCGCTCAAGCCCGCATCCCATATATACGTATGGTTGCTTTTCACCACTCCGGTAGACAAGTTTCGAGCCTCTCACAGCAACATCTCAAGGGCTACCACACGCCATGGCAACCTCCTCGAGATCACACCACCAAACCATCAAGGATTGAAAATCTAAGAATAATAAGCTTCAAGACATCATAGAATTAGATCACACACCCTTACTCTCACTAGGACATCATTGGAGCAACAAGGTAAGGCCTTTTATGGATATGTGGAATATGCAGTGTTAAGCTCTAGTCGACACTTTATGTGTAAGAATGATGCTCAAGTGCCAAAACTCGCAAAGGAAGAGGGTTTCCACGGCTTTAAATAGGCTAGGACGCAAATACTTGCCTTTTTGGACCTCCTATAGCCATTGATTAATAAGGCACGGAACCTTCTAAAAGCAATGACAAAAATGCTTTACAACGGACATATTCGAGGCACCAGAGAAATTTCAGTTTGCAACAAACAAGTCTTTAGTGAAATACCATCAAATAAAGTCGATTCCTTATGCTTCAGCTGTCGAAAACATTATGTACGCTCAAGTGTGTACACACATTAACTTAGCTTTTGTGACAAAAATGCTTGGCATATATCAGTCAAATCCAGGAATGTACCAATAGAAAGTTGTGAAAAAAATCATTTGCTATTTGCAAGGCACTAAAGATTACACGCTCACATATAAAAAATCTGATAAACTTGAAGGAGGAGCCATATCGATTATTTAGATGTTGATCTTGCAGGATGTGTGGATACTAAGAAATCCACATTAGGTTATATCTTCACACTTGCAGGAGGAGACATCTCATGGAAAAGTTCCAAAAAAAACAATTACTGCATCGTCCACAATGTAGACTTAGTTTGTGGCATGTTACGAGGCAACTAGGTAGCCCGTATGGCTTAATAATTCTATCCCTGAACTTAGAGTGGTAGGCAACATTTCTAAACCGCTCGTACTATACTACGGTAATCAACCTGTAATCTTTTCTACGAATAACAAGTCAAGTGGTGCTGCCAAACACATTGACATCAAGTATCTTGTTGTGAAAAATCCCGGATCAAACTATAATTATCAAGCATATTAGCACTGAGCAAATGCTTGCGGATCCACTTACAAAAGACTTACCACCTAGTATTTTCAGTAATCACATTGTGCACATGGGTTTGTTCGGAAGACTAATTCTGGATTTGAGGGCCAATTGAAAACCACTTCCAAAAGTACTAAATGTATACTGATCAAGATTACTATGGGTATAGAAGTCTCATTGATCGTTTAATGGATTTTGCCACGCTTACCCTAGTACATTGTTTTATCAATAGAAGGCTAATGAATGTTAGTCTTTCGATTAAGTGGGAGAATGTTATGTTTAATCTCCAACCGCATTTTCGTACAGACACCTAAATTATGTTCGTATGATTACTTAAATAGGTTTATCAGTATACTATTTGTTGGGTATAATGTAGCTACACCCTATTAGTGGTCATTAATATAATAGGTTTGACATCTCAGTTCCTTGGAAGCTTAGGTGGGTGCTAATAATTATGATTGAGTCACATATGCTTAGCCCGGCTTAGAGTCTGTGAATTATATTGGTCTATGATTCATGATGATGGTTTGATATGTTGTTTTGGAGTTAGACACAAAAGGGTGATAGGGGATTATGGGAGAATAGATCCCTGACATGTAGAGCCCTTTGGGTAATTGAGGAATGTACATCGGGTACCTTCCTCCCAAGTACTCTACGTGCGACCACACATGCTAAATAGGAACACTTAGTGTCGACGGTTGAGATATCGATCTCAAGTCAACTAAGGTTCTTGAGAAAGGGAGATAGAAGACTTGCCGAGCAAGGCGAACAGCAATCAACGAGAAACAGGGAGACACAGGGTTTTTATCCTGGTTCAGGCCTCTCGGGAGAGATAATAGCCCTACGTCCAGCCTTTCTTTATATCAAAGAGGATTACAAGATGGAACTCAACGAGACGAACAGGTCTCGGCGAGATTATGGGTGCACAAGAAGTAATATGCAAGGACCTCGTGTCGTCCGATGATCTTGGACGTGCCCTCTACACGCCGTAGGGGCTCGGTTTATATAGTGTTGAACAACCGACCTACCGAGGGATAATCAGGCCGGGCTAACTACGAGATCGTATCGAACTCATATACATGCCAAATACATCCCGAGGTAGATAAGGTATACTCCAATTCTTGGGGATCACGACATCTGCTCCAATCCGGGAAACCACGTCCGGGTCTTCACGTAGCCGTGCAGAACTCTTGCTCGAGTCGAACTCGAACACCAACCCTAGGCCATTACGCACCGTGGTAGCCAGAGAGCTGTTCGGCAGGATGCGCACGGGCCTGATAGAACCTTCTAGGGAGCTGGGCCCTAGGAGACTGTTCGATTGGGCCGTCAGGGAGTGGGCCATGGCCTGCAGGAAATCGAGGTATTTACGTCGACCAGAAGCCGACGTAAATAAGGGAAAAGCCGACGTAAAGAGCTATTTACGTCGGCAGACCGACGTAAATAAGCCGACGTATTAAACCCGACGTAAATAGGTTTATTTACGTCGGCCTCCTGGCCGACGGAAATACCTCTTGTTAGATGGGGTCGCTGACGTGTAAATCTTATTTACGTCGGTCCGTGGCCGACGGAAATACCCTGGCTTTATTTATGTCGGCCGCGGCCGACGTAAATAACTGAGCCCGGCGCGCGTGAGCCACGTGGCAGTAGATTATTTACGTTGGCCAGGCTGGCCGACGTAAATACTGGGGATACGGCTACCGGCCTGCCGCCTAATCCGAGTATTTACGTCGGCCAGCCTGGCCGACGTAAATACCGGAGCTGCTGTTTTGCTAAAAGCTTCTGTTTTTTTTTGCCATTTTCCTGTTATTTTTCGGCCATTTTGCAGCAAACAACCAATATAAACAGAAATCATCCATCATCACATATAATACAAATAGGAATCTATCATCACATGTTCTAACATCTCAATATTGACAAAATACACACATTGACCTACAGAAATCCATCATCGACTTAATTGCCACATAAATAATTCATATGTCAACATACATATGGTCGCACATATATTCGACATAGTCTTAACATGTCAAGCATCAACAACACATTAACAACAAATTTTCACACACAGCAGAGTCCGCACACAACATCAGAAGGTAGTAAACAACATCAACTTGGAGGGGTATTGTTGAACCGATGTCCGCTACCAGCATCGCCTCCTTAGGCAAGAAAGTCTCCAACGGTCGGCGGAGTTGTAACATCCCAAATTTTCGAAACCAAATTTGGCACGTTAATAATTTCATTAAAATGCATAATTGAAATATTAAACCTATTTAAGCATGGAAAATCATCATGGCATCATCATTGCATGCAACCTCCTGTATTTGGTTTGGGTCATTACTTTTAAGGTAAAAATCTTTGCCTGGGGTGTCAATTATTTGAAAGTATTTAAAATAAATATAGTCAAACTTTTGGAAAGAAGAAAAGAGAAAAACAATATTTGAAAATGAAAATCTCTTCTCCTCTCGGGCCGAGTTCCTCCCGGCCCAGCTCTCCTCCAGCCTCTGCCTTCCCGCGCGGCCCATCTCCCCGGCCCAGCTCGCGCTAGCCGCGCCCCCTCGCTGACCGGAGGGCCCGCGCCCTGTTTCCTCTCTCACCCTCACTGACTGGCAGACCCCACCGGTC
>SPJY01038081.1:0-73665 GCA_005191435.1 Raddia distichophylla | reverse complement strand
AGCGGCGGCGGTGGAGTGGCGGGCGGCGGCGAGGCGAGGCAAGCGGCGCGCGGTAGGCGGTGGAAGGGGCGGGGGCGGCGGTGGAGAGCCGGGCGGTGGCGAGACGAGGCGTGCGGTGCGCGGCGGGCGTCTCGCGGCGCGGCGAGGCGGCGAGGTGCGGCGGCGGCGGGACCGAGTGCGATGTGGACTGAGCTAGCTTGCGGAGGACGCACTAGGGTAAATAGCCAAGGTGGGACCCACGAGTATTTACGTCGGCCGAGTAAAACCGATGTAAATATGCCAGTTATTTACGTCGGCCGGGTTAAACCGACGTAAATATATTTATTTACGTCGGCCTGGTCAACGTAAATAAGCCTTCCACCGCAGCCCCACACGCTAAGTCCTGGCACCTGTTTTTACGTCGGCCAAGCCGACGTAAATAGATTTATCTACGTCGGCATGCCTCGGCCGACGTAAATAGACTGTTTTTTAACGTCGGTTTCTTCCTTGCCGACGTAAATACTTTTGGCCGACGTTAACAGTTCGGATTCCTGTAGTGATGGCAATGGACCATGATTTTAGCCCCAACACTTAGACCCTGTTCTTTTTAGCTTAACGACTTATTTATGTTTTGAAAAGACAAATGCTTTGAGTTTTTTAGTCCGTTTTTCGCTATTCAAGAAGCTCATAAAATTCATTAATTTCAGTCGTTCAGTTGTTCAACCGTTCAGATCAGCTCTAAAGAATAGTACCTTATCCAATTCTATGTGCATGCTCACGCCATTGGTGATAATTGGATATATTGTCGTGTATTTGCTAGTGTTTTGTGTGGGGGACTGTGCTGGTGAAGCTTTGGTGCCACGGTAGCTTCCATGGGGCTCATGGACAGCTGGATGGAAGGCCATGAATAGAGTGCACAACAATAGTTAAATCGTTTGTACCACAACACAACACGTGGAACATTGGGTTACAGTTATGAGATGACCCAATGGTCTGGAATGTACATCTAAGATGCTTCAGCATGGCTTGCATTGTCGTGTGGGTAAAGTCGTACACCTTTGCAGAGTGTTGAACTGTTCTAGCCGCGTCCCGGGTTAAGAACGAATCTTGAGTTTGTTCGGCTGCCTTTTTTAGCATTTGGTTCTGGTTTGGTTATGATGAGTTGTTTGGAATGTGTTTCCGAGCACCAAGTTGCTCGTTCACCGGTCGGATATAGAACGACGACGGATGGAGTCCCGCTGGTGGTATAATTTCGTCGGATGGACACCAAGGGCGAATAGAGCCCCGGAGATTGATCTTGATGGAAGAAATGATGATATGCTTGATGATATTACTGTTGGTAAATATTTAACATGTTCACTCAAATGCCATTAAAAGGCTAATTTAATTACGTCTTGCAAATGCACTTTATGTTGAAGTTGTCATGCTAGCCATCCATTGGTACTTATTATGCATGAATGAAGATATATGTTACCTCCTAGTGCTAAGTACCGTCTGTACTCAAACCAACTGATATTATTTAAGGTAAAAGTGATCCCACACTCGAGTATTACTACCAAGCCGGGTGCAATGACGCTAGTGGGCACGATGCTGAGTTTTAGCTTCCAGTCGGTTGCCCTCGGGTTAGGAGGCATATCACGCTGGTATTTTGGTTTGTTAACGATGGTCTTCCGCTCTTTTGATGAACAAACTTGTTATTCCGCTGCGTATAGTCCTGAATTTTGTTAAACTTATTTGTATGGACATCAGTCCATACTTTTTGTAATAAAACAGTATGCCCTTTGTTCTATGTGTTGTGCTATCGATACATATAAGGATATGTGTATGATGGTAGCTGATCAGGGGAATTATTGCTGAACACATATCCGGTAGCTAGGTTTACATTCGTTTCAATTGAGACGGTTCACATGAGTATGGAATGCCCGAGTTGAGGATTAACACGCCCGATTGCCGCCGAGCAACCCGTATGTTAACTTTCAACCATATTGGACCGCAAGTGAGCCTTATCTCTATTGAGCCGAGTGCAAAGCAAAGGGGTACTACATTTTTGACCTCCACGATCCCTTAGAACTAAGCCGCATCATATTTTGGGACTTTATTATTGTAATAAGATGGTTTGTTGATCGTTTAGATGAAATTAATCAGTTACTTGCTATTTCTGTCACGTTAGCCAGATCCTGGTCTAATGCAGGTTGCACGGATGCTTTAGATTGATTGAAAATTTGAGGCTGACACTACGCCCTCATCTCTTCCCACCACCATCCCCTGTTACCATGACGCCACCTTCATCTCCCACTCCCGCGACCACCGTCCTGTTGTTGCACGCATCCTCAACGGTCAACATCCACATAAAGAAGGACCAACTTGGAGCCATAAAGACGATGTTGTCGTCCGTGCTAACCGTCAATTACCGGAGCTCCACCACCATCATCACCCAAAAGGCACCGCCGTCACCACCACCTATTTCGGCCATCCCCTACCTTCCCGAGCCGCGCTGAGATCTCCATCAGGTGCGACATGCATCCAAGTACCCATTTTGGCAACCTCTCCCTGATTTCGGCCACCGCTTGACGACATCGTCCTAGCCCTCGTCGGAATCCCCTTTACGCAACCCCCTATATCATTGATCCGTGAACCCCATGTGTCAGTCAGTCGCATGACCACACATAGCCCCACCTTGGCATCCCACTCCACCGGCAAAGCAAAATGGGCCAAACCCCATTCCTGTGACCCATTTTCATTTAAATTTCTTTTTCATTTATGATATCTAGAATTCTTGCCGTAATTCCTAAAAATTAGAAAAGATAATCCAGGAAATTTTGAAAAAAATTGTAAAATCTAAAAGATGTGAAATATTTTATAAAATTATAAAAACCCACTTTTCAATAATAAAATAGTATAAATAAATTCTTTGCGTTCTCTTTAGTATTCTGAATAATGCTTTTAAAATTCAGAAAATTATTTCTAAAATTTCTAAATCCTTTTGTTTCGGATTAGGATCAACAAGTGCCAACAGTGCCTACGCCACTTCAGGAAGATGCACCTAAGGACCTCTTCGATGCAGTCGCCAATTCTACCTATGGATGCTCCACCAAAGAAACAACAACACAGAATCATCAAAATCACCAAATGCCAACTAGGCAAGGGTATTATACTAACATCTTTGCTAACTATCAGCCTTTGGCCTCCTGGAATAAAACCCATGTGTTATATGTGTCTTATGCTCACCCAACGGCGTCGTGACAAAGAGGCTTCAACTATGAGGGGCTGAGCATCCCTTCACCTCAATAATGCTAGAGTCCCAATCGGCTAATCGCAAAGACTATGTCCGACGGAGTCTCGTCCACCTCCTTTTCCCTTAGTGATGGGAAAAAAGGCTCGAAGGGAACCTGTTCTCCACTCCAACGACATTCCCTCCTTATCGGAAATCCTAGAGGATAGGAGAGAGAATCTGCCTAGATTGGGATTCTCTACATTCCCCTTTGTCGCCCAGCAGCGGGAGGAACCCAACCGTGGAGACTTTGCACGCTAGGTCGGAGGAAGGCAGTGCGCGTGGCGACGACAGCGATTTCACGGCGGAAGGGAGCTTCTCCGATGAGAACGTGCAGAGCCCGACCGCCCAGTCATTGTATTTATCAAAAATCAAGAGAGAATAACCTATATGCCACTGCAAAAGTTTTAAATTCCCTATCTACCATTGGAAATTCTCTCTTCCATTACATGCCATCGGTTTAACTTTTTTGTTCCCTCGGTGCTACTCAAGAGGTAAAGAATATAATGGAGTTACAAAATGACCATTATGCCCCTGCCTTTTTAATACGTTATAAAATAGAAAAAAAATCATAAAAATAGTATAAAATTCATAAAAACATGAGAAAAATTTCTACAGATTCATAAATTATGTATAGTCAAATTTGAAAGTAAAAATTAAACTTTATAGATGTAAATATTATTTGAAAATTAATCAAACCTACCATGCCTCATGAAAAAAAAGAACAAAGAGGACTGGGTAGTGGCCCAGTGGTGAGGCCGGCAGTGGCCGCCTCACCCACTTGGGTTCGATCCCCCCGAACCATCGAGTGTCTCACGATTTATTCGCAGCCTTCACAAGTGAAGCAAGCTCCTACACGAGCCGCAAATTCCAAGGAGCCAGGACAGGACCTAATCGATTCGAAGAAGCATGAGCTACGCGAGACATTGTCAAGCAGGGGAAAAAAAGAAGAGTCAAGCCATATTACAAGACCGTGAGGAAGCCGAGCCATATTCAAGTCGCCGAGCCATATTCAAGTCAAGCAAGAGCCATATTACAAAGACCTTGAGGAAGCCAAGCAATATTCAAGTGAAGCAAGAGAAAAAGAGGAGGGAGCCGAGCCATATTCGTCCAAGCCATTGAGGGGAAGACAAGAACACACGAGAAAGTAGAAAACACACGAGAGAGTATTGTAAAGTTGTGCGGTACGAGACGAAAGAGTATTGTACGAGAGAAAGAGTTATCAAATGTGTAAAACAGAAAGAACATGTAATTCTGTTCCTTGATGAATGGAATTGGGGATTCTCCCCTTGTGCAAAAAAAAAGAGAACAAAACCTGAAAAAACCAAGGCGAACGACAGCGTCCAAACGTCCGGCGCGAGAGCGCTGGATCGGACGTGCCTCGGCCATCGGATCGACGGCAGCGCTCGCATCCAAGCGTGGCCCCGCCCCCCGCGTGCACGAGACACAGCAAGGTGGACGTTGTCTAGATATGCAGTTGATAATTTTTCAATTAAACTTCTGATTTTCGTATAAAATTCAAACAGTGTTCAAATTGCATGGAATAAATTTGGTAATTCTTCTAAAATTGAGGGCAACCCATTTTAAATACTTTTAAATTTGTTTGAAATTTTCTATTTTTCAATTTTTTAATGGGAAATTAGGAGAACCCACTTATGAAACTTGACACGTATGCTAGTGAACCTTGAATAATGTACTAATATAACTTGACAAACATGGTTGAAACTTGAACCTTGGCACATGTGTTGATAAGTCTTGTTTAATATACTGATAAACCTTGACCAATGTACTGATGAATCGTGGCCCCGTACTGGCTGAAGCTTGGTCGTGTACTAATGAACCTTGGCCCACGTATTGATGAAGGTGAGCGCTAGATGAAACCTGATGAAACCTGGATGAACTGATGAAACTTAATTAAACCTGGATGTAATCTGATGAAACTTGAAGAAACTTGGACGAAACCTGTTGAAACTTGGATTAAACCTGATGAAATTTGACAATTCGGCAACTTTAACGAGTATGAAATCCAAGTTTCAGTAGGCGAAACCCATGTTTCACTAAGCAAGATTAAAGTTTCAATAACTTGAGAACCTGAAGATGAAACTTGAGAATTTATTGATGAAACTTGATGATGTACTAATGAAACTAGAGAAAACCCGGCCAAAATTTATATGGCAACATACGTCTTTTTTATTCGTAAAAATACGAGAAACACGTTGGTACAAATGGTTGGTGGATTAGAGCACCCAGTTAAAATTTATGGTCACCGAAAAGAAAAATATAAAACGGAATCATAGATGACGTCAGCTTGCGTCATTGCATGCAATTAGGAAGAAGTTCGCGCGGGAAGCAGTTCGCACGCACGCGGGAAGCAGATCGCACCCGCGCGGGAAGCAATTCACGTGGGGCGCGTTTCTCGCATGCGAGTCGGACGAGTCGGACTACCAGCATGTAGTGTTATCGAAAAAACAAATGTTACAAGTATTTGAATATCAAGTAGAGAATGATTTTACATAAATTTAATATTTTGAATTACTCAATTTGGAGTTAAAATGAAGGAGATATGATTTTTCAATATTTTAAACCGAAGGGGCATTTTAGACATTAACTTTTAAAGGTCAAAACTAACGGACTTAATGGCAGTGGCATTTTGGCCTTGCACATTTTAGCTTAGTGTAGCGTAGCATAGCGTTTTAGCAAAATTTATCTTTTTTATATAGCCTATTTGGTGTAATAATTTTTCTCAGTTTTTTAGTAGTTCTCTTAAAGATCCAAAAACTATTTTTTAATTATTTTTTACAATATTTAAATCTCTCTTTAAAGACTCTTAAGTTTTGCTAAAACGCTATGCTACGCTATGGTAAGCTGAAATGTACAAGGCCCGAGTGAAGAGAAAACTTGAACTAGTGGCATATAAGGAAAGAGAGAATTTCGAGTGGCAGATAGGGTATTGTAAATTTTTCCAGTGACATACAGGGAATTCTCTCAAAAATCAATAAGGGCGCATGGATGTAGCATGCTATTCGGGTCGATTTGATGGTTGGGGATGAATGGTGAGGGACTGAGGCTATCTCCAATAGGATTCCCTAAAACGTCCTCTACCCTAAAATAGGAGATGAATTCTTTCCCTATGTGCTTCAACAACGTTCCCTATTCCGTTCCCTAAAATAGAGAATTTCTCTCCATTCCCTTATATCTAGGAATTCTCCTTCCTCTATACAATTCTCCATATAGAAAGCACTGTCGGAGATGGGAGAAATGTAGGGAGAGATTTTTTTTTAAAGGGAGCCTATACATGAGGCTATAGGGGAACAAAAGTCCGCTAAACTTTTTTCCTTCTCCGAAAAATATCAACGTACATCGCTCACTGGACAAATTATAGCTATGTATTAAAACTAGCGCAGCTCACGCGCTTCGCGCGTGGGCGAAGCCCCACATAGTGAATTTACAATACAGACATAAGGGCTCACGTAGTCTGCTCCATAAAGTGGTATAGATTTATGTTGCGCTTTTATGCATAAAAACTAAAAACATCAAATTTGCAAGATAATCCTGCAATGTATGAAAGTATTCGAAATTCTGAACAAAGAAGGGTACCAAGCCTAAAGAACAGAACCTACTGTAGCATTGATATCTAACAGTGATAAAATTAGAGCGTTTCAGACTGGTTGGTCACAGTGCCGTATGATCCACAGTAAGTTTCTTAATATTATCATATAAAACATGAACGGTCATAATCTCCTATGAATAATAAAAAAAAAAAGGTCATTGGGTGAAACGATAATAAATTTATAATGGTTTGGCCCAGACAATTTTTGCATTATGATATCATGATCAGTAAATGCAATTGTAGGGGCCATTAGTCCTCAAAAGCTTAACATAGCATACACGGTGATCATGACATAATATTATCAGACGAACTATGCAAGTGAATGCACCTAGTAGCATACTGCAGCAGTATTGCTTTTCATTGAATCGCAGCAGTCTGCACTTAATTGCCCATAAGATACGTAATCTGCCTTGAGAAAAAACAAATACGTCTGGATCTACCTCATAATTTATATGAAAGCGAGTTTAAACTTTATACATACAGCATGGACATGTGCAATCTTTATACTCTTGTCGACAGCATCGAATCCAGTAACTGTAGCTCCCATTTGAGCAAGAGGCTGTCATATAGAACAAAAAAATAAAGATAGACATAAGTACTCTATTTGTCAAGTCAATCATACAAAAGAAGAAAGCACAATTTATCGTCCTTAATTGCACTCTGACACTTTGATCTGTGGCAAAACTATGATGATTTCAAATCAAGCAGTTAACATATCATTAATAGCAAAATCATTAAGCTATATGTGTTTGGCAACTTTTACGATTTTAAAAAATCATTAGCAAGACCATAAGCGCAATTCTATTACATTATGTTCATGAGGAGAACCAGCATGCAGGTGTTGAGATTTCCAGTCTAAGCATGGTATCAACTCAAACATAAATTGGAATGAACAAATCATTTTCAGCATTTTATTAGGTACGAATGTAGCAATAAAGTAGTAACACAAAAAAAAAACTACAAATTTACTAATCGACATCAATAAGTTTGACTCAAACAGATGGCAAGGATAATACGATTAGGAGCTTAGCTAATTTAAGACATTATTTATACAATATAGAGACCAGTGGTTTGCTGGTTTCACTTTCACATGGTTAAAGATGAATATAGGCATGAAAATGCATTCAAATATGTAAAGTTTAATATGGGTATGTTGTACAGAAAAATACCTCATATCAAAAAGAATATGATAAGTAAAAGGTTGATTAGTGTATACCCATTTCTTGTTTATACAACACAAAAATTAATATTCCTCAAAAGGCTAAATACTTCTTTCTTTACAAAAATTAATATTCCTCAAAATGTCATTTACTATGCTAAATGCTAGAAGGTGTTAATTGTTAGAAATGATTGACGGAGAAAGTCTTGCTACCTCTGATAGAATGCCACCTCCACACCCAACATCAATAACTTTGAGGCCTTCAAGTGGCTTATATGAATGCGAATCCCTCCTGGAAGAATAAGCTTTAGGGAGAATGCAGAAAATATGGACCCCTTCTTAGCATACATTTTAGGCCCAAAACATAGAAAAGGTCCATGATAAATATTCAGAATGATAAAGAAATGGGATGGCAATATGAAACAAGACATTGTAAAAGTAGCAGTTCAATAGCTATCTTTCCATCAATTAAAAAGGAAAGTAGGATATACAACAATAATGCTCCATGAAAATAAAAATGCATTTAAATTATTGGAGCCCATCATCTATGCAAATTAAATAATTCGTGTACTATTAGATAGATAGTGTGGCAGTAAACCAAATTTGATTATTGAAATCTTGAATATTGTGCGCCAAAGAAAAACAACCTAATTAAATGATGCAATTTAGGGAAGTAACATATTTCTTAATGCTGAGGGGTTCTTAACAAAATCCTCCCACTCGTTTAGGTCTATCCGGACATCTCCATTTTAGTCTGCATAACTAAATGTCTACAGCCCAAAGATGTAACATCAACATTTGTAAGTAAACGTAATTGATCAATAAGATGCCATACCATTGCCAGTAGAGCCGAAAGACGTAACATATGTCATCTTCTGAAGAACATTGTCTTTAATGATGGAAGAGTTCAGCTTGTTAAAGCTCATAAAACGCCTCGACACGTACAGCATAATTCTATAATGCAAGAACAAAAAAAAGTGGCACCAAAAAGTAGTCCAACCTGGTTGAACGTGTTGCCAGAAAAGATAAATTTCAGCATAAGTAACACAAATAATCTAGCAAAGAAAATAACATGAATAGCAGTGTGATGGAGTAATCAACATCAAATACTTCTGTACCGAGAACCATAAATGGCCTCAAAGCTCCTCTTGCAGGGGGGATGAAGACCACGATCCTTCCTGTCGTTCACTTGGCGATAAGAATGGGTCCTGCAGCCAAAAAAAATTAACAGCAATTTCAACCTCGACGGAGCCGAGGCCAGCTATCCAGGGAGTGGCCGCGTCGGCTACAGGAGAGGAGTGGAGGGCATGGGAGGAGAGGAGCCAGCAGATCCAACCTCGACGGATGGGGCGGCGATGGGGGCGGCGACGGCGGCGTACGGGGGGAGGCGGGTGAGGATGGGAGAGGCGGCGGGCCACGGGGAGAGGCGGCGGCGCATCTAGAAGTAGCGGTCGGTGACGACGGCGATGCGAGGAGGACCGCCACTTGTCGGAGGTGCCGTCGGGGAAGAGGAGGAGGGCCAACGGCGACCTGAGGGCGGCGATTTGGGGGGGGAATAAGAGGCGACGGCGGTGGGAGATTGGGGAGGCAAGACGTGGGAGGTAGGGTTTGGGGCGGGGCAGGGGGACCGCGGGAGCAGCTGGGGAATGGGGAGAGGGAGAGGGAAACGATACATTATATAGAGTGGCATTTGCGTGTAATTTTCCTACAACTCCAGGTGTACCTACGAAGCCGAAAAGGGCTCGGCTGCGAGGGGCGAAAAACCTGAGGGGTGTGGGCGAAAATGTGCGCGGGAGGAGAAGCACTAAGCAAGGACCCATCCGCGAATGCTCGGGGACCCGAGCAAAAATCCGTGAACCTCAGGGACTTTTCTGCAAACCTGTTCCCCCGGGAGGGGCCGAATCGGGCGGCTGGGACAGGGGACACGCGGCGCGATCGGACGGCCGAGGTTTTCAGGCGACGTGGCCACCGCGAGGGTGAGCCTTAGTGAGGCGCTATATAGCGCCGCAGGCAAATTAGCTACATGTTTGTAATCATTATTCAATTTGAAAAAAAAAATACGGCCCAATAGTCCGAACACGTACACCCGTACATGTAACTAATAAATATCCTACGGTACGGTAAAATGAAATGGTGGTTGGGATGGTGGTTTAAAATTATATTGTTAGGAAGAGAAGCAAATGAGAGAGAATAATGTTGGAGTGTAGGAATGAGAAGAAAATGAAATGTGAGAAGGGACTCCCGTGAAAGATTAGGAAGGAAATGCAATTATGGGAAACGTTTGGACACAGTCTAATATAACCAATAGTATACCTATGCGCGACAAGGGCTACTCTTCTATAAGGACCATGCAACTATTACGCATCTGATGCATACGTTGAGGAATCGCTTCCACGTAGTCAACTGATAGCATGTTTGGATCGAGAAACCACCCCATCCTAATTGAATGGAATCATCCCATCAATTTTGGTAGGATGACAGCATTCCTCATTTTACATTAGATGTTACAAAAAGTGACGATCCATTCCTTAAACCAAACAAGTAATTTGGTTATTTCACCATCTTATTGCTCAAATCAAACAACACCTTACTACCTACCTAGGGTGTCTCCCGGTCTTAGGAGCAACAAGCTGATAACATATATAGATCACATCAGCAGAGGTCGCATTAGCATACAGACATCACTAATCAAATCACAAACCTGCTAAGGGAGTAGTTCGGCCTACAACCCAAGTCCAGGTCTATCGGCAATTGTACGTCGTATCTCTTTATCTTGATCGGTACAAGATTCCTGACTTCGCTAAGTTTTCTAGGATATGATACATGTATCCACTACTATGGAGCATATTGGCCGATTCCATATATCCACTACTATGGATCATTTTGGCCGCTTCCTAGCTTGATGTGGATAAGGGGGCCTGAAACAAGAACATTGAATAAGGTTTCTCGCTTTCCAACACCATCGGCTGTAAACTTTAACTAGCATTGAAAGTTACTACCACTACCGCTTATCAGATCCTCAACGAATATTCAAGCCCATGTTTTAACGAAGTGGCAGTGCTAAGTTACCACTACCGGTGCAAGACACATTGGTAGCTAGTAATAAGGCTGTATTTGAAGGGGTCCTCTGTGGTAGCGATAGAAATACTTATCATTATCATAGCATTGGTTTAGACGATAATATTCCTACCACGAACAAATAAATTAAATTGCCCAAAGGATTATGCTAGATATTGTGGAAAATAACAAATTCAGATGCATAACTACTGTTCCCTCTGTATGAAAACATGTCGTTTTGCACATTATATTGATACGGTATTCAAAATACAACTTTTACCATCAATTAACATTACAATTTATTTAAAAACTCATAAAATTTATATGTACTTTTTGAGATGAACCTATATGTATGATCCATTTACATTTGTCCAATCTAGATATTTTTTAAAAAATTGTAGATAAAATTTTAAAATTTTGACTTAGGCAGATTTAGGACGACATGCTATTTTATCAGAGTGAGCAGTAAGAATAACGAAAGGAGTAGTAATTTTTTTTCACGGTTTTTACTGGCTTTCATGTTCTATGTTCACACACGCGCCAGCGCGCGAAACATGCATGCGTGCATGTATTTATGTATGTATGCGCGTTATTAAACGCGGAACATTTCATTATAACCAGATAAGCACGCTCGTTCGAAGGAACACGATGACAAGAGACGTAGGTGGCAACTAAGACAACTTGTGTTGTAAAGAAATCGCTTGTCATCTTCCGTACGTTGCTTCTCAGTCAACATCTCAATCCAATATAGCTTGCAATGACGTTTTGGTTTGCTTGCTTCGATCTGTACTATACCCCGGTATTTGACTTCGATGCGCAACCAAATATTAATTTGTTCTGTGGAAAATCTTACAAGTGTCCGCTAACCATTTCAACTTATCTGCCAGATTTTGTGCACCTTTTTCAGATATTGTTGTGGTCTACTTGTCTCCATCTGCATACGTACGTGCTTGCACTAGCAACTTGCATCTAAGCCAGCTGAATCGAACTACTACCAGTTCCAGTTTTCAGGCAGATGAAAATACAGCTCACGACAACACTTAATTCGCACGTAAATTTCAGCAAACTTGACTCTATTTGATACTCCGATCTTATCTTTCATTATTTTTCAACATGGATTTTTCTAATAAAGAAATTTGATGTAGATATTTCAATTTAAGCATCCAAAAAAAATTAGGTTGATTGATATATGTTGCCTAAATAAATTTGAACCATCTGCATGTGAATGTGCCTTGGTCTTCTACAAGCTTTAACTCCATTGGTTATGACATCCAATTAACGCCGATCGTTATCCAGGGCAGTGGGTAATATAAAGAATTTAAGCAGGTTCGTGTAAATTAATGTAAAACCGAGACAACACTAGAGCTGGCGTGAATCGAAGGAGGGTGGTAATGTGCAATTTTACAATCCAATGGGCATGCAACGAGCAATGGCGGCCGTTTACCAAGACAAGCGAGCTACGAGCTTGACTTGGGAAGTCATAAATAAGTACTCGTGCATCCCCTCTAGATAAGTACGGCATCTTCTATTCTTTGGCTCCCGTCCGTTCCTTCGTACGTCGTACCGCACGTCAGTCCTCTCTCTCTCTTCTTTTGCGTTTTACATGCATGTTTCCTTGCACGCATGCCCAACTGGTCGTCCTTGTTTGTTCTCTCCTGCAAAGTCGGCTTTGGTGTTTATTTTAGATATAATCTACAATGGGATATTTATTTTTTGTAAGCCAAACATTTTAAATTTTCAAACTCTTAGGCCAAGTCCACATCTAAAATTAAAATTTTCGTAAACAATCTCATTTCATAAAATTTGCACATGGGTGTCTCTCTCGAGATTGGACAAATTACATGATGGCTAAAATATCGCACCTTCGCGTTGACCAATTTTCCTTTCTTTTGCCCCTATTTTCATTGATATTTGGCCAATGAAAATAAGTCGGATATTATTTAAACCAGTTGCTTATGAGTATAGGCCGATTTACCATTCTTGGTGACTCGTACCTTAAGATACCTCAAAGTAATGTTATCCATTAATTAGTATAAGGCAAACAACATATCAGATGCATGACGTCATAATATATATTGAAACTTAAAAAACATATGTAAAAACTAGAAAATTATCGAAGAAGCTTTCAATATACAGATGACAACATGGACGAAGCTGATGAAACTTGAATAATTTTTATTGAAACATAAGGGTACTACGGATGAAACTTGACTTAGTATTGATGAAACATGAGCGAAAATAATAAAAATTGAATAATCTCTATTGAAACTTGGATAACTTATCAATGAAAATTGATGAAGGACCAATGAAACTTTTATAACTTGGCTAACCTACTTATAAAAGTTGAAGATCTACCGGTGAAACTAGGGTAAGCTAGCTACAAATAAAACCTCATTCCTACAGTTATTAGAAAACCTAATGCATGTAAGAGTTTCATGAGAACAAGAGTTTTACCAAGCAATATACCAAGTTTTATGGCAAAAACAAGGATGCACCTCCTTCCATGCCACTTGTTCTCCAGATTTGATGACCTTCCACATTGTGTTCACCTAATCTGACAATCGAACTCGCAAAGCTCGCTTATCATGCTTACCGAAGAGATGGTACAAAGAGAATAGATGGGAAATAGAGAGAGAGAGGAACAGAGATAAAGAAATAGGGTACACTAGTGATTCGGGCAGGCAAGAGCAGCGACATTGCTAGGTGTCGGTGAGTACAATAGGCTTGCGAGTAGTAGAGGAAGGCGACTCATGGGTGATAGGAAAAGAGGATAGAGAGGAAGGCACAATTGCTACTTCACAACGAGATGATCGATGCAATGCTGCTACAAAAAAAAGAGACCAAACAGGTCCCACCCACATACGCACGGTGCAAACGTCTCATGTGCGTCCATGTCCATGCATCCCCATTGGACGTATATGGATTGGAGCATTTATCTTAATATAAATCTAACACCGTAAAGAAGTGGCCCCAGCGTTACTACGCCGTCTATATGAGGAAACACTAATTTATAAGTGATACTCTAGTATTTTTTTTCTTCCCTCGTTAGCAAGTGCCATGGCCTCCTCCATCTTTGTAGTTATATTTTTGCTTCCATTGAGGTAGTTGCTATGCAATTCACCAATGAGAAATTGGGCCTTCTTCATCCTCCTCTCCCTCTCTCCCTAGTTTGGTTGAGCCATTTCCCCCTTGTGTGTTGTCCTTGGCAACCACCGCCCCCCCTGTTAGTGCTTGCATAAGCGACCATGCCCCCACACAGTGTGGGCATCTGTGAGCACCGCATGGTGGTTCACGTAGGAGTTAGCATGGCCTCATGCACCCTCGTATGTAGAGGGGAGCTGTCTCAGCTGGGCCAAAAATAGGGCAGAAGAGGATAGTGACAGGGAGAAAGAAGAACCATAATGTTTTTTTTTTTCTAAAAATGATTGTTTTTTCTTGCAAAAAAGTATGTGAGAGTTGATGTGGAACCCTAGCTAGGGGCTCATCCTGTGCCGTGGCCATGGCGTCTAGCAAGCCATCGCTTGGCTGCCGGACCACTAGGCAGGTATCATGTGGACTTAGTTGAAATCCTAATTAATCAATGAGAATAAATACAGGTGGAGATGCATTGTAAGATAATCAATCTAATAAAGCAGAATTCCCCTCTACATATTGTGCTCTTGTGTTTCCTTTATGATTGTGTGATTATTCATTAACGTCTTATACTATGTCTGATAGAAAGGTTTTGCAACTTAGTGTGGTTGGATCAAAATTCTTGCGCTGCGGAGCCCTACGGAAATATGTTCCCTTTCTTAAAAGATGGTCGCATTAGGTGGGAAAAAAGATCAGCAGAACCCCTCTCCATATCTTGTGTTCTTGTGTCTCCTCTGTGATTGTGTGATTGTTCATCTATACCTTCTACTACACTCAGTAGTAAGGTTCTGTAACAAGATTGGTTTGAGCAGTTGGAAAAGAAATTCAAATGAGACTCCATTTTTTGGTCGCTTGTTTTCGACAACTGAATGTTATTGGTTCGATGAAATTAGTGATTTGCACCACAATCCACAGATTGAGATTAGTACTTCAGTTAACATGCCAGCAAGGTTTGTGCGTTCAATGAATTGTACGTTCTACAAGTGATAAGGTCCATCTTTGGGTTAAAATCACAATATTAAATGAGATTGCTTGGGTGCTACGTGTCCATGACATGCGCGTGCGTGGTTGGTATTGCCAAATATTGGTTAACAATGGGACGCGCGAGGCTTGCCTAGGATTGAACAAGTTTAAATCTATTAGGATTTTTGACGACACGCAAAGCATAATATTTGGTAACACAGTTCAACATCGTTGTTTACGTCTGCTGCTTTGACTATGGGTGCTCCTTTCCAATCAAGCACAAGCACAGTAGACCACCCGGGTCGCGGTCACATGCTGGTCGCTAACCCCTGTATGTCCTGCACTACGGCTAGGTCGTCATCATGATTAGTTACAGAAGGGTATCCTCTATTTATAGTGGAGAGCATTATATAAGTCCAATCCTGACCAGATCCACCCCTACCTACTACAACTCAGAGTCCACATAACCAACTCACACATATACTCGACACAAATTCTAACAAACTCCAACTACACCTTGGCGAATACGACTTCACCACCAAAAGCTTGATGTTGTCCTGTGAACAACGTGTACTCGAACTCTGGTTGATTCTACTTCGCAGCTTACACCAAGCCCCGACGAGTTTGACTTGGCCTCAGACCCACCGCCTTGTGAAACAAACACCACTAACCCCGCAACGCCTTCTTTAGTGGCTCCATCTTCAACTTCACTCCCTACAACTAGAACCGATCTTCCCTGTAGCCTATACATATGAGAGATCCCACTCGTTCCAATCATCACAGCCTTGCCACCTTTCATAATCTTCATGGTCCTTCCATCTTAAACAACATGGAACACCATCCCATTTTCATGTAAGGTCCCAAGCGAGATCAAATTCCTCTTCAGCTCCGGCATATGCTTCACACCTTGAAGTACTTGTTCACATCTCTATCACACATCTTGATCTTGACATCTCCCACTCCAATGGCATCATTCTCCCTGTCATTTCCCATGCAAATGAACCAAAATCCCCAGATGTGTATGATGAAAACCACTCCCTTCTATGTGTAACATGATAAGAACTTTAAGAATCCAACGTCCACACCTCGGTTGACTGCATATTTTATACTAAAAGCATCTCACCATTGCTATCGGAGTTACTTTTCGCTGATACCACGTTAAGTGGGCCCTTCTTTGGATAGTCTTTTCTTATGTGCCCCCAGTCCATGCACTCATAGCATTGCACCCTTTTCTTCTTTCCTTTTTTCTCCTTCCCCTTCCCGCTTGGCTCACCTTTAACCAACAAAGCACTACGAATAGGAATCTCCATAGCATTGTTTTTCTTCCTTTGTTCTTGAGGTTGCAATGCCGTAGTAATATCCTCAGTGGTGATGCTCTCCTTGTCGTACATCAACGGTGTGACCATATGCTCATAGGAAGGTGGTAACGAGCAAAGATGAACAATATCCCTGTCTTCATCCTTAATAGTTACATCCAGCTTTTCCAGGCCTGCGAACAATTAATTAAAGACATTCACGTACTCCACGACATCACCACCCTCCTTCATCTTCAACCCATACATCTTTTGCTTCAGATACAACTTGTTGGTGAGAGTCTTGGACAAGAGTTTATTGTCCAACTTATCCTAGATTTCCTTTGGTGTCTTTATGTCCATTACATGGTAGATGACCTGATTAGTCAGTAGCTGCATCTCCTCCCACCCGTCATCCTCCACCTTCTTCGTCTTCTCTGCTTGAAGAGCGTTAAATATCCCCTATTGAGCCAACAGGCCCTTAACTCTCGTCTGCCATAAGCCGGAGTTTCCAGAACCATCGAACTTCACCAAACTAAAAACTGAGCTAGTCGACATCCAGCGGACCCATGGTTTGACCTTCTTAATGAACGGACTGCTGTTCTCGTCGCCTGACTTGAACAAGATGTCCAACGCCTCTTGCAGATCATCATCGCTGACTTGACCGTTTGCCAGCCTGACCTTCACTTGTCATACCCTCAATCGCCTCCTCGAACACCTCCCTTCAAGATCGCCCAACCGCCTTGTCTCGAAAACTACGCTCAAAACAGCTGCTTCTGGCTACAGTTATGAGTTTTTCATGGCACACGAAAAACACTCTTCAGCAATGCCTTCTGACTCCCCTTCGATCTGCTAATATAGTGGCGAGGAAATTATACCACGAGTAAAACTCCCCTCTCCTCATAGTCAAAATCCTCAATTTGTGGCAAAAAATCAGACGGAAATTGCGCAAGCCAAGCCGAATTCAGCGTGCCACCCCTTGGGCCACGGCCGCGCGCCCACCTGGGCCTCTGCCATGCGCCCGCGCTTAGGCCATCACTATGAAACCGCACTGTTCATAGGCATACCCCATACGCAGAATCACCGCAAAAACCCCATCACCACCTGCAGATCCAATTTGAGCACGTCCGACATGGTTCCTCACGCCTCCTAGTTTTGTGTTGCCTAGGTCGACATCATCATCAATGCAAATTGGCCCCCAACGTCGTGATGGCGTCCCGTACCGCACGTGGTCACATCGCTGCAATGCTTCCACACGCCCCAATCTTTCTGGCTTTCTGCCATGCCTGGCCTTTACCGATGTGATATAGAGCCAGAGTCTTTGCAGCCACATCAACTCCCTGGCCACCTCGTCTGTTTTATCTCTATGCTTGGCCGATCCTCACCAAGTGCAGCCCATCGAAAGGTTCGGGCCTCCTACCCGGAGTGTTCGACGCCACCTTTTTCGACGGCTCATCGATCGCCTGCATGCTACACCTTTTTCGATGCCATGTAGAGACATGAACATCACGCCTCCATGGATCTCTCCGTATGGCAAACATCTAGGATTTTTAGCCACACAAGATCTGGACGACACGGCAAGCACGATATTTGGTAACACAATTCGGCATCGCTACCAACATCTGCGAGGCTCTAACTATGGGCGCTCCTCCCCCAATCAAGCACAAGCACACTGGACCACCCGGGTCACGGCCACATGCGAGCCGATGACCCCTGCACATCCTGCCCTACAACTAGGTCGTCATTAATTATGACCGGTTATACCTCTGGTACCTCCATATTTATAGTGGAGAGCATGATATAAGTCCGACCTTGACTAGATCCACCCCTACCTATTACAACTCAGAGTTCACGTAACCAAGTTATACACGTATTCAGCACAAATTCTAACAAAATCTATGTCTAGAAAGTTGCTAATTGGAAAGACTATACGCACAGGTGGTGGTGTTCGCTCAAATCGAAAGGTTTTCCTTCTAAAAAAATAAAAAATGTTTTCTTTTACAAAAAAATGTTTATTTAGGGATGAGCATGGGCCGGGCCGACCCATTTACCCACCGACCCAGCTTAAAGAAAATAAAAAAATGGGCCAGTGGACCAGACTAGAATAATTTGAGGGAAAAAGGGGTCGGATCCCCTATACCCACTGGATCTCCTAGGCCGACCCACCTCCCAGTCTCGCCCACGCCGATTCGCCTCGCATCCCTCTGTTGCGGCGGGCGGCGGCGCCTCCACGCCTGTCGCCGCCTCGCCATGCCGCCTCGCATCCCTCTGTTGCGGCGAGCGGCGGCGCCTCCACGCCTGTTGCCGCCTCGCCAGGCCGGCCGCTGCACCTCCCCGCTGGTCGCCACCTCGCCAGGCCGCCCCACGCACCTCCCCGCCTACCGCCGCATCGCCAGGCCGGCTGCCGCGAGTCCACGCCGGGCGCCACATCGCCAGGCCGGCCGCCGCGCCTCCCCGCCGGGCGCCGCCTCGCTAGGCCGCCCCACGCGCCTCCCCGCCGGTCTCTGCCTCGCCAGGCCGGCCGCCGCCTCGCTACGAAGGTTCGTTCATGTTTCTAGGTTTTGTGCCTCGCTGCGAAGAAAAGCCTTCAACTTTCAATTTTGTTCAAACCTTATTATCCTTTACTGAGTTGATTTACATTCATCTAGCTTTCTATCACTTGTAGCTGTATTGTTGTAAACCCTGTTGTTGATTTGTTCGAACAAGCTTTCATGTCTAATATTTTTTGTTGGGTGTGGTAGTGCCTTGATATATTATTTACCTATTGGCGATTCTAATAATTGAAAGTAACAACAAAAGAATAAAGTTGATTTCAGCATTATGTAATTTTCAGAAATTTGGCTAGCATAAATATGTTTGTGCTCTTTTATGATGAGCAGGGATTGCGAAAGATCAAGTTTCCTATTGCCACCTTATCTTTTCTGCACTAGTGTGTTTTAGGACAGATCCCTCCACCAAACCAAGAAGATAAAATGCTGCCCTTATAGGGAAGATGCTTGGTGAGGGCTGTACACCGGATTCGTACACATATAGTGTACTACTGCATGCTTTGTGCAAACAAAAAAAGATGCAAGAAGCTTTGCCAATACTCGATATATGGCTCTCAGGGGAATAAAGTGTACTATTGTTGCATATACAAGATGTTGTTTGGCAGCCTCTTGAAAGTATGGTGAACCATGGTTTAAATCCGACAATATTATACAACTGTCTTAAGTCATGTTATTTATGTCTGCATAAGTTTATTTTCACATCATCAGCTGCTAATTTGCTAGGCCATGCAAGAAAAGTGATAGCAAATACTTAATTGGCTCATGTTGCAAAAATTGGGCTAACTAGATGTTTTAGTGTCTTATGTAGTTTTGTGAAGTGGAGACTTTTAACGCTACAAATTAGGAACCCACCGTCCAGCTCCCAATGTGTTTGGAGTATGGTTGAGCACCTATAATTGAAGTTCTTATAGTTTACTGAAAACCACACATGTTTACTGTATGAAAATCTTGCTAATTAAAACTACTGAACTCTCTGTCTGGTATTAAAACTACTGAACTCTCGTGCTGATCATTAATAAACAGTTTATTAACCACATTACTCTTTGCAAAAAAAACAATGTTCTACTGACCATTTATTATAAAAATATAAGACTACTTTTTCAAGAATATTTTCATATGCAACATGAATGCACTTACAAAATGTTCTCTCATATAGTATGCGTAGAAGTATCATGCCCTTGCAGCTTTTGCTTGGTTTTGCGACATTCTCAAAGCTGATGAGCTCAGCTTCTCTAGCTATGTTTTGTTTGGTGGCAGGGGATAGGAATGGAATGATTTGTGATTTGGGCGATCCTCGTGAACGCCCATCAATGAAAGTGAGACACGACGACGCTAATGCCCTGTTTGATATCCCTATGCAACTTGGGTCCTTTATATGACCTTGTATTTGTGCTTATCGCTGTTGATTCTGGTTGTGCTCTCAGGCTTGGCAGTATATTTACTACCGCTTAGATGGTGAGATGCCCACCGATCAAACATGATAAATTGATAATTTGTTGGTCGATTGCGAAGAAACCCTGACTCGTCTAACCCGCATCGATGAGTTTGGCCTGGGAACAAATGCATGTAGCACAACTGTTAGATTTAGATCCATAGAATATATCGTGGAGAATCAAACGAAGGGATAAAAGGTTCGATTGTAATGGATTCTTGGGGGTATGATAAAAGAAACGTAATGTCGGCTTCTGAGACCAGAGGCTTTGGCCTCGAGGTTCAGACCATAGAAATTTATAGAGGGGGTGAGCGATCCATCTGAACCTTATGGGACCAGACCCGATGCGAGATGGAGGGATGGTGGCAACTTGTATGCTTCGGGACAGGGTTTTTTAGCTAGTTCGTTCCTCTTCGGAAAGATAACAACCCTACTCTAGTGACTTTTCTCTTTGGTGGATTGAGAGTGTACAAAAGAAGATCAGAAGGAGCTAGATAAGGAGAACAAAAGCTCTCCAGGACCTTACTCAGACCTAGCCTATGTGCTCTCAAGGGTGCGCCGATGGATAAGTCCAGTAGAGATTCTCTTTTTGTTCGTCGTCCCCCGCCTCCTGTTGATGGTAGTGGCCTTTTATAGCTGCTTGAATCGTACCTGCACCTAGCACTCCGCCCGCTGGGGTAGCACACATGATGTGACGATCACACGAAAAAATTTATGACGCTGAAACCCCGCCAAGATCCCCTGCGAGTAGATGACCATGAATTCGTTACCTTACGATGCGCAGTGTAGTGGAAAAAGAGTCGTCGGTTCACCAATCTGCACGTCGTCACGCTGGAGAGACTATCCACGCCGAGCCAAGCATCTCCTCCTTGCTGGACAGCACCATGTCCACCATTGAGGTCCCGATCAGATCCACTGAGGTCCATCGAGTGACCTCGGCCGACGTTCAGCTATGCGGGTGTCGCTGTCGCCGCCGAGGCGCGTCTCGTCGTCGAGACGCACTAAGGCCTTCTCAACGTGTGCCGAGGTCCACCACGCCTGCGCTGTACCCCAATGTGGTATGGTGAGGTCCACCAACCTGCACGGCAAAAGCCACGTCAAGATCCAACATACCTCGCGCGGTTTGCGACACCCACACGCAGCCTATCTTTAAACGGTGTGGCGAAGTCCGTTTGTGACGATCTTGCATACTACAGACAAGTCCTCGACGAGAGATTTCCAACGCATCTGGTCCCATCGCAAAATTCCCTCTGGATCAACGGGAATTCACGAAACAAGATCACGAGCAAATTCTGGAAGCGAGCAGATCACGTGGTCTTCTCCAGTTCATCTCACGGTTGATCAAGCAAGCGCCCCAAGAGTTGCGCCTTTATGAGAATACACACATCCGGTAATTGGAATCCACCCACGACGGCGTGCTAGCGCCGGGCGCAGGCAAGAGAGATATGACGGCTTGGGTTTGGTGTTGAGGGAAACCTAATTTTCTCCATACGGCTGTCACGCGCCTCTCCACCGCCACCATATGTATAGCCCCACCGTGGGCCCTCTACGCTAGAGGCCTAACCCAGTTCATGGCTCATGTCTGACAAAGTGCATGTAGCCCATGTCATACATGGTCCCACATATCATTGAGCTCACATCAGATGTGGCCTATGATTGTCAATTGAGCATATAATTCATTCAATCCTTTGTCCCATTATCTGTACACGGCCAACGAGTCAACCCTTTGTCCCATTATCGAAGCGCGAACATCCTCACATCCCCAAAGTCATATAGACTCAGCCTCCTACATGAGTCGACTAGTCTATTGAATCATCGTGAAATGATTAAAGCTATACACAATGCTTTCTGTTACTGTCATATGTATCACATACAGCTCAGCTAGTGATTTCTCTGAGCTATTCATCAAAATGAGCAACTCAAGAAACACATCAATAACCAATTAAATAATCAATCATATTGATCACATGAAGGTTGACCGATTTCCCTTTGAGTCAACTTGCATAAAACAATGACTTAGAGGTCTAACTTCATCAGCTACCATCTTATCTCAAACAAACCCTTAACACCCACAATCTTATCACATATGTCCATGATCATTTTTCTTCTAAAGCTCAGATCCCATGGTGGCAAGTATGAGGCAATTAACATCAATGGAGAATCAACGGAGTGCTTCTAGAGAACACCCATTTAGTCCAGATTGCATTAATAGCTGGTTCATCTAGGTAGCACAGATAGATCATATATTCCAGTTCATATAAAGTGAAAACAATTCACATAAATTATATACCAACCAACATATAGTCGAACCATAACGATATTTTTGTCAAAGAACATATCTACCAAAATAAAGTAGGTGACAAGACAATATCGTATCTATGTTTATGTTTTGTACCCTCGTTAACGATTAACAAACGATACTCTCACTCAAATCACATTCCCTCTAGTGACTCGTAGTAGGACAAGATTCATATTCGTTCAAAAATCTAGTGTGCGGAGGCAACTCCTAGAACTAAGTGACATAGGTAGGCAACCCTTTGCCAATCACACCGTATGTGACTCTTGTGTGTTGGGTGACATACGCTCATGCACAGCACCAAGACCCCCGCCACGAAGCCCAAAACCATTTTGATAACTTCGTCAAGTAAAATCAACACTATGCATGTAAAGTCCGACTTCACCACATTGATAAGGAAATTAACGGCACCCTGCTGTATACTGAAACTACCAATTAACGTACAATATCTTTATAGGTGCAGCTGTTGGAAAAGGGCAAACTCTTAATTTTTCCAGGGGAAATCTATTCTGCTAAGAATAGCAGGGCAGGAAAACCATCACAGAAAATCTATTATTAAGCTGTGCACCAATATGGCCCAAGACGCGGTGATCGTCATCATCATACGCCCATTCCTGTCCACCCAACCATCGCTTGATGTCATCAAATAAGAATACCAAGCCATTGCAATTAACAATGAGTAATATATAAGAGACAATCAAGCAGCATGAGAAAATCATTTGTAGACCAGAAAAAAATCCATGTATCAAATACACACAGGCTATATAATTTACATTCACCAAGTAAAACCATTTTAACCGGTGGCGTGTATAAAACATACCTGTAAGCATATGAATGATCATCAATGCAGTATCATGCTCACATGAATCCAATTCACAATCTTGCTCAAGACCATTGGATCAATCACATTAACCCAAACCCAGACTAATCGTGTTAGCCCATGGAAACAATCTTCGTCAATCAATTACATTGAATGTCTTGTCTTTATGAGATTAAACAAAAAATTTCACATACGACAAATTTGCATATGACACGTCCGATATCGAGGGATCAAATCCCGGTGGAAACAAGAAGACAATGGTGCCATCCATGCAACCTCGGACATGACTATGTTGCGGTCAAACACCACCTGTTGCCACAACCAGCAAGAAACTAAGCACGATCGATCGAAAGATCAGCCTCTACAACTACACATCATGACAACCACGCACTCGATGGCATCATTGACATAGGATCAAAATCCGGTGGTGAGTCAACTCCATCACAGCCAACGGAAGCAATACATACACCAATGAGAAATTCCGCACTAATTGATCGAATCAACCAATATGAAAAATTCTCATGTGCTAGCCACTAGCATGCAGTCCACAATGTATAATTTATTTATCAATGTAGTGGTCAGTTGATCAAATCATCCAAACCAATATCCAAAGAACGATGTTGTAAGCCAAACTATCATCATATGACAATGAGGCCTATCGGTAATCATATCACCCGCCCAAAGCCTAATCGATCAATCTAATCAACCAATTAACTTTGGGGAATCACATATCTAGAGCATCACATATGCACCATCAATTCAGATCAAAAACTACACAGGATAGCTCTAATAACACTGTTGGGGAATCATGCATTATGTGACAATCACACGAAACAATTTCATCATGCTAAAACCTTTGCCAAGATCCCCTACGAGTAGATGACCATAAATTCGTTACCTTACGACCCGCAGTGCAACGGAAAAAGAGTCGATGAAGCCGGTTCACTGATCTGCACGTCGTCATGCGGGAGACACTGTCTGTGCCGAGTCGAGCGTCTCCACCTCGCGAGACAGCATCATGTCCACCATTGAGGTCCCGATCAGATCCACTGAGGTCCATCGAGCGATCCCCGGGCGACGTTGAGCTATGCGGGCGTCGCCGTCTACGCCGGGGTTTAGCGCGTCTCGTCATCGAGACGCGCTGAGGCCTTCTCGACGCGTACTGAGGTTCAGCGCGCCTCCGCTGTACCCCGATGTTGTGTGGCGTGGTCCACCGACCTGCACGGCAAAAGCCACGTCACGATCCAACTTACCTCGCACGGTTCGCGACACCCCCGCTCAGCCTGTCTTCAAACGGACACGCCGGCCACATCCAAAGTGGCGTCGCCGTCTACGCCGGGGTTTAGCGCGTCTCGTCATCGAGACGCGCTGAGGCCTTCTCGACGCGTACTGAGGTTCAGCGCGCCTCCGCTGTACCCCGATGTTGTGTGGCGTGGTCCACCGACCTGCACGGCAAAAGCCACGTCACGATCCAACTTACCTCGCGCGGTACGCGGCACCCCCGCGCAGCCTGTCTTCAAACGGACGCCCCGGCCACATCCAAAGTCCGTTTGCAATGATATTGGACACCACAGACAAGCCCTCGACGAGAGATTTCCAACGCATCTGGTCCCATCACAAAATTTTCTCCGAATTAACGGGAATTCGCGAAACAAGATCACGAGCAGATTCAGGACGCGAGCAGATCACGTGGTCTTTTCCAGTTCATCTCGCGGTTGATCAAGCCAGCGCCCCAAGTGTTGCGCCTCTACGAGAATACAGACATATCCGGTAATTGGAATCCACCCACGGCGGCGTGCTAGCGCCGGGCGCAGGCGAGAGAGATATGACGGTTTGGGTTTGGTGGAGAGGGAAAACCTAACTTTCTGCATACGGCTGTCACGCTCCTCTCCACCGCCACCCTATGTGTAGCCCCACCATGGGCCCTCTACGCTAGAGGCCCAGCCCGATCCATGGCCCATGTCTCTCACGGTGCATGTAGCCCACGTCATACGTGGTCCTACATATTATTGAGCTCACATCTGATGTGGCCTATGATTGTCAATTGGGCATATAATTCCTTCACCACCAGCGTTGTAGGTCCCCACGCATTAAATGAGTCGACGGGCGATATGGGGGGCGTGACCCGGGAGTGTTACAACAGGTGGTGGATATCTATCTTATCCGTTAGTCTGGGTCTAAGCCTAACGCTTTAGCGCTGCATCTGCACTATTCTAGCGCCGTTCTATTCATGGCACACATTCTATGTCTCCCAAGGAGGACGTGTCACCTTGGGTCATGAAGAGTGGGTGTAGCCAGGGTTGCGTCTTTGCGGGGAAGCATGCCCGAACAACTTACTCTTGACACATGTATTTTTAGTCGATCTGGCTTGAGAACAGCCCTAGCACAAATGTCCTTGAGCCCTCCGTAGCTCAGGATCTCCCAGCAAGCATTCCTAACTTGGGTGCCCCTAGGAGAGGGGTGCGCTCAGGCAACGCCTCCGAGCATCCTTTCTCGGGTAGTGACTCTGAGCGTCCTTGACCGGGTATTTTCTCCAAGCATCCTCGCTCGGGGCGCCATGGCTTGGCACGGACGACAAAGCCTCATCCAAGCCATCATTAGCCGCGGCACCAATTATCGTTCTACACGTCATCCGATCCCTGTCACATATAAAAATACGGGGCATGCATCAAAGATACAATATGGTGTATTTGATTTGTGGAAAGAGGTATAGATGGAACAAAAGTTATACAAAAGTGTTTGACAGAAAAATTGAACTCACATGTACCACATACACATATAATATTCTTCAAATCAAAGCATTCTTTCTGGCATCGTCATCTCTATTTCCTAACCAATTGCATGTCCTATGTAGTACCATTGTTCCATACTATCCAATTAACCAAACAATCATATCATGAATTACCCCATCAAACAAACATACATGGATGTGACCTTGTATCACCAAATAGACATATCTAGGCATGTCGGAGTACATCCCATCAACCAAACACACTCATGAACCTCCACCAAACCCTATTCTTGCAATGCAATGGAGCATGAAAGTAATTGGTTTCATTTTGCTGTGGTAAATATTTTGATTTTTTTTTATAAAAGAAAACCAATGACATATGTAGAAACCACATGTGACATGTTGTATAGTATTTCTAGTCTAGAAGTGGATCCCGACAAGGTGGCCAGGCAAATCAATCATAAAGCATTTCCTTTTATTTTCTTGGTAGCAAAACATGTGCGCTTCAATAACACATTCTAATATAGCACTGTGATCCAATTTTTTTAAAAGCAATTACAAGTAAAATAACAATTAGTGATCGCCCTGACACATTTGTGATCCAGAAGGGAATGCCCAGCGCACGGTGGGGCCTAGCAAGTAGCAGGTGGCCATGACGCAGGAGCCGACAGAGATTGACTTTAGTTAGGTCTTGGCACGTATGGAACCAGAACCATCCGTGCCGTGCCCCGCCCTCACGAACGGCCGACCCGGACCGTCCATGGCTGCCGCGACGACGCGCCTTTCCACATCCCCTCCTCTCCTCCCGCCGTCTCATCCCGAATCGTGCCGTCCTTTTCGCACTACCGTGATCCGCATCGACCTCCCCGCATTGTCAACGCCGACGCTTACTTATATCTACGCGTCGGCCTCTACACGCGCACCACCACTCCTTGCTCCCTTTCCTACTCTTCCTCTTCTTCTTGATCTTGCCAGAGGCGCCGAGAGAGATGAAGCTCGTGTGGTGCCCGGAGACGGCGTCCCGGGCCTACATCGACGGCGTCCGGGCGATCGCGGAGGCCGGCCTCGCCGGGTCGGCGGGTGTCGCCGAGCTCGTCTCCGCGATGGCCGGCGGGTGGAACGCGCGGCTCGTCGTCGAGGCGCCGGAGGTCTCGGCTTCCGGCGGCGAGGACGACGGCTCGGCCCGCCCGGCCGCCACCAGCGTCGCCCTCGCCGCCGCCGAGCGCGGCGTGGGCGGGCGCTACGCCTGCGTGCTCCAGAACAAGCGCTCCGCGGGGGCCTACGCGGCGTGCAGCTCCACGGCGGCGGCCGTGGTCGTCGGGGAGGCGAACGAGGCCATGGCGGCGCTGGAGGGCGTGGACCTGCTGGTGGTGGACGCGCGGCGGCGGGACTCGGCGGCGGTGCTCTCGGCAGCGAGGCCAGGGGCGAGGGGCATGGTGGTGGTCCGCCATGGCGGCGGGCGGCGGCGCGGCGCGGCGGCGGCGGCGGCGTCCATGGCGGCCGGGACGAGGGTCGTGCGGTCCGTGTACCTGCCGATCGGCAAGGGCGTCGAGGTCCTGCACGTCGGTGTCGGCAAGGGGCCGAGCCTGCAGAGCCGGGCCGGCGGCGGCGCAAGCCGGTGGATCCGGCACGTCGACCACGACACCGGCGAGGAGCACGTCTTCCGGCGTCAGTAATTACTACCAATTACTAGTAGTTATTGCACCGTTATTCCGTAAAATCTGTTTTGCTGCAACTCTAAGTACGTTTGGAAAGGGTAATTACGCGGTGATTCCTGTAATCAAGAATCCAGGTTCGCTGAACCTGCCCGTGATTGTGACATAAGATGGCCGCCAGATGGGTGGAAACAATAGAGTCACGCTGTAAATAGACGAAACTTGGAGTAGCTTCCTAGCATGACTGTCTAATGTGAATGCTTTATTTTGATGTTCTATGGTCATTTTTTTTTCTCACGAAAAAGTGCCTGGTTATTTGATTGATATATATATATATAGAGAGAGAGAGTTGGGCTAGTATCAGTTGCAACTGACATGCCTATCCGTCGGTCGCGCCCACAGCCGTCGGATCTTGAGCCGGCGGCCATCCGATCCCACCTGCCCTCCCGCACGCGCGCGCTTGGGAGAATCGGTTAAACCGGCCCGTTCATTGTCTCCCTCTTCATTCCCCATCGCAACTAGCCCCAACCCGACTCCTCTGTCCTCTCGCTGAAATGTTGAAATTCTAGAATCCCCATCCACACTAGCCGCCGCCGCCGCCATGGTCCCCAAGCTGTGTTGTCCCTACTTAATTTGTCGTCGTCCCTACTTCGCCGGCGCGTCAGGCCTGGAGCTAGCCGGTGCGCCAAGAGCGACCGCGACCACCTACTCCACGACTTCGTCCCGAAGCTGCGTTGTCATCCCCAAGCCATCACGACCTCGTCGCGACCTCCATTGTCCAATTACAAATGGAAACTGAAATAATCCGATTACAGGAGTTCGACCACTTTGTGCAATACTCAACTTCATCTTCCTCACTTCCATCCACTATGTGTCGTGCGGCAGGATGATGAAGTGGACTGAAGGAGCATGACAGAGTGAAGAAGAGGAATCACACACAACTTCAAGGGCAGCGATGTTGAAGAGGACGACGAGAGAGGAGGGGCGCCGCAGCTTGGGGATGGATAGCTCCGAGGTGGCGGTGCACAACAAGGTCGCTGCGACGGCTCGGAACCAGCAGAGGAGGAGGACGCTGGATAGATGCAGCTTCTAGTTCTGTCCATGGCGTCGGTGGCTTGGAGACGACTAGCTCCATGGCGTCAAATCTAGCGAGGAGAGGGAGAGCTTGGGGACGACGAGCTCCCTGGTGGCGACGCATGACGAGGTCGATGTGGCGGCTAGGAACCAGCAAAGGAGGAGGAGGGCGCTGGCTGGATGGATGGATGGATGCAGCCCCCATCACCGTCCATGGCGGCGGCGACGACTTGAGAGAACGGGAGGGGATGGGATGGGAGACGCTAGGGTTTTGCAATTTGGGAGGAGAGAGCGAGAGGGCGAGAGGGAGACGAGTCGGTTCACCCCAGGCGCGCATGAGTGAGCGAGTGAGATCTAACGGTTTTCTGTTCCAGATCAGACAGCCCAAAGCGCGACGGACGGGAGTCCTCGTAAGTTGCGACTGATGCCCAGCCGAAAATAACTATAAAATACATCACATGTAACTCTAATTCTTACAAAAATTAACCATCGATCGCTACAGCAAACAAAGGTAAGGATCGATGGTTAATTCTTGTAAGAATTATAATTACATGTGTATTTTATAGTTATTTTTGATGGTGTAGTTATACCCCGGTGTAGTATATGGACACATATATGTGTGTGGGTGGGCGCGCTCGTGGACGCTTGGCATTGAATCATCTTCTTATGTATGGTTATAGATAAACTATATGCGTTGCATGACAAGTGAGTTGTGGCCGTGGTGGAATTTGTGGGAGACGAGCTGCAGAGTTGGAAATTGGTGCTGTCGAATGTGTTGCCGCGTCGTGCTAGGGAAGAGGACATGAGCTGATAGCTAGAAGCCAAGGAGGTTGAAGAAAGCGATGAGAGAAAAGCAAAATTGCTGTTAAGTTCATCCATATATTTTCACCACCTTTGTGATTTGTGCAGCTTCCTCGTTCTCTTCCATTCTTTTTTTCAAAAACAAAGTTCTTTCAGATTACTCCCTCCAGTTCCATAATACTTATCATTTTGTAAATTGACACGGTTTTCGAAATACAACTTTGATCATCAATTACTAAAATATATCTACAAAATTCATGAAATTTTAAAAAAATTTACATGTACGATTTTTATGTACACAATTCAAATAATTTTAAAAAATTTTGTAGATAAAGTTTTAAAAACTTGCCTTAGAAAAAACCTAAAACGACAAGTATTATGCAACTGGAGGGAGTAACACATTAGATGTCTTTCGCACTTCCATTTCTCTATCTATAGATAAGAGTGGAAACGATCCGAGCTGAGCCAGGCTCGCTCGGTCGAGCTCGGTCAGGTGCGAGCCAAGCTTGACTCCGTTCGGTGATCCTGCCGAGCTACAACTTTAGCTCAGCTCAGCTCGTCAGTGGCTCGCGAGCAGCTCGTTTAGCTCGTCGAGCCTATACTCAATGACAACCAGCATGACTTTCCTTTAAGGCTTTAATCATATATGCAACATGATTATTTATAGCATAGTTTAAACAATGTAATGTTCACCAACATAATACCAACAAACAAGATCAGCATCATAGGTCATACGAGCATGTTTTACCAATCAATAACATGAGCATGTCTTGCCGAGCTTGTTTGGCTCGCCAAGCTAGCTTCGTCATTTACTCGAGCTAGGAAAACCGGCTCGAGCTCGTTTTGATGAGGACATCACCACCTCGGATACACCTATGTGATCAACAACCAAAGATTATGACCAGCAGCCAACGATTAGCATTCCAGGACCAATTACCTGAGCCCACGCGCGACAACTTAACTATCAGGTGAATTCGTTTCTCGAGTTGCATATTTCTAATTATGAAAATAGACCACGCTCCCTAATAATATTTTTATGCTTATCAACTTGGGCATGAACCAGCTAGGACGCTTTAAATCACCAACAACGGCCATAAAAACCAGCTGGGAGCCATCAAATCAGTAACAACAGCCACAAAGCATGGTGGGAATACAAAGGGATTCCACTAGACTTTCAATAACTAGTCTGATTTCAAAATGTCATAGAAAATGCAAACAGACTTCGTTTGTGGCGTATGCACACTTGTTGGAAAGATAACTTCTCCATCATTCCAACAAATCTGGCCTCACCTTCAAATTATAAACGAGCTAGCCGCACCAGTCAAAAACATCTTGTGGATAAAACCAATTTTTTTCCCTTAAAAATCTGTTGTCTGGCTTAGGCAATTGGCCTTAGAAGAGGGGACATAACACTCGATAAATTAGTTGTCTTTAAACCGCTTTGCGCCGGCCGCTTCGTGCGGACTTTCCTCCGAACGCCTGAGCGCCGGCCGCTTCGTGTGGAATTTCCTCCGAACGGCGGATCGTCGGCCGCTTGATGCCGAATTTACTTCGAACAGCTTAGCGTCGGCCGCCTGATGCGGAATTTGCTCCGAACAGCTTAGCGTCGGCCACTTAATGCGGACATTCCACCGAACGGTTTAGCGCTGGCCGCTTCGTGCGGACTTTTCTCTGAACGGCTTAGCGTCGGCTGCTCGATGCGTAATTTTCTCCGAACGGCTTAGCGTCGGCCGCCTGATGCGGAATTTGCTCCGAACAGCTTAGCATCGGCTACTTCATGCGGAGTTTCCTCTGAACGGCTGACCGCTGACCGCTTCGTGCGGACTTTCCTCTGAACGGCTTAGCGTCAGCTGCTAGATGCGTAATTTTCTCCGAACGGCTTAGTGTCGGCCGCCTGATGCGGAATTTGCTCCGAACAGCTTAGCATCGGCTACTTCATGCGGACTTTCCTCTAAACGGCTGAGTGCTGGCCGCTTGATGTAGACTTTGCTCCGAACGGCTTAGCACCGGCTACTTCGTGCGAACTTTCCTTCAAATGGCTGATCGTCGGCCGCTTTATGCAGACTTTCCTTCGAACGGCTGATCACCGGCCGCTTCGTGCAGACTTTCCTCCGAACGGCTGAGCACCGGCCGCTCGATGAGGAATTTGCCTCGAACGGCTTAGTGCCGGCCGCCTAATGCGGAATTTGCTCGGAACAACTTAGCATCGGCCGCTTCGTGCAGACTTTCCTCGGAACAGCTGAGCGCCGGCCGGTCGATGCGGACTTCGCTTCGAACGGCTTAGCGCCGATCTCTTTGTGCAGACTTTCCTGCGAACGTCTGAGCGCCGACTGCTTCATGCGGACTTTGCTCTATGTATCCGGAGCCCCTTGGTGAATAGGTCATTTGCTTCCCTTATCCTTTTTTTTTTTTTGACGAAGGACCTTCTTCCCTTTCGGGTGTAACTAGCCGGTATGCCCTCTTTCAAGTTTTGCAGATTGCAACGTAATATCCTCCGACATTTGGCGACGGTGAAAACCTTGAAATTCCGGGCCTTGTAAAGGATAATATAATTGCACCCTATACTCGGTGAAGATGAAATCCGTGAACCGGCAAGACTTGCGAAGGGGATTTAACTAATGCTCAAAGTCAAAGCACCCGCATTAGCAACTCTGCCGTAATTTGGAGCTGGAGATACTGTTTTTCTATAAAGAGATGTGACACATATTAAGATCCATTGTTAGTTAATAAGTAACAACATGCGAACCACGACATCGCAATATACTTTGAACAAAGTTTTGATCGATGTGAGTACTCTAAGAAAATTGGCCGGTGGCTTGAAATTGATCGGAAGGGGATTTAAGCAACAAAGCAGTGCTTAAGAGCATCCCCAGCAGGGCCTTCAAATTTCCCTCTATCGCTACAGTAACTGATATAGTAATCGCTACAGTGTAAATTCCCTCTCACATGCATCAAATTCCCTCCTGCTGCATTTGAAAAATTTTGAAATAGAGATGCATTTGGAGGGTGAGATGGGGATGCTCTAACCGCGCCCACATATGTTACTTGCAAAAGTAATACAGTGATGGTTTGCATTTAGACTCAAGCAAGGTTTGCACAAGTGAGGATAATGAGCAAAAGAATGCGTCCTATTTCAATTAGCCGAGATTTTTAATGTTAAGCAGATCATCATTCCTCTTACGGCATCGAAGAGAGCTTTAACGTGCAAACCAAAATGATTAAGCAAGTTGGGGTGCAATGCAATAACCCTGTATGTGCAGCTCGCGCAAGCCTTTTGTCACTATCATATCAGTGATGGAGTTTCACTACAGGACACCGAGAAGCCAACGTAAATAGACAAAAGCCGACGTAAATACCTATTTACGTCGGCATGCCGACGTAAATAAGCCGACGTAAATACTGGGCGTCGGAGAGGGGCTACGGCTGGTGGCCCATATTTACGTTGGCTTCGGCCGACGTAAATAAATATTACCTACGGTCTCGGCACGGCACGTCGACGCGCCACGTGGCAGGCAAAGTATTTACGTCGACCAGGCTGGTCGACGTAAATAATTTTTAATGTTAAGCAGATCATCATTCCTCTTACGGCATCGAAGAGAGCTTTAACGTGCAAACCAAAATGATTAAGCAAGTTGGGGTGCAATGCAATAACCCTGTATGTGCAGCTCGCACAAGCCTTTTCTCACTATCATATCAGTGATGGAGTTTGCAATAGCTTTCATGGTATTCATGGTATCGTGCACATGGCACCGTAGAGGGCATATGCAATACATACCAAAATAAATTAAGCAAGATTGTAATGCAGCAAGCATATACATATACAGTTTGCATGCCTGAACATCTTATGTATCGCGAGAGCAGTGCTTAGCGCAAAGCAGGCTTGGTAAATGCTCACAGCAAAACCAATGGAAGTTCAAAATCCTGAATTGCATAAAATGATATTGCACGATTTAGATTATATAAGAGGCCATACAATGTGAATTCCAGCACAGAAGTGGATTCACAAATATTTTACTAGCAAAAGGGCTTGCGAGAATTTCTAACATAAACAGATTTAATATTGTTAGAGTATATTGGGCCCTTGGGGAAGACCCATTTCCTATACTATTTATGCTTCACCTACTGACAATACAGTAATCTATTATGCTAATCTCTCTACAACATGATATCAGAGCATAATTTTTGTTCCTAACCCTAACCCTAATCCAGCCGCCGCCCCTTGCCATGCAGCCGTCGTCGCCTGCCATGGAGCCCGCCTCCTCCACGGCTCTCCCAATGGTGTCGACGATAGCCTCCTCGGAGGCCCTGCACATCTCCTCAGCGGCAGCATCTCCGCCCATCTCGGCAACAACCACATCGTTGACGACCGACACCTCTCCTTTCCCAGGCCGCGCTGCCGGTTCCAGCCAACCAACTCGCCCTCGCCGTGGCAGCTCAGATCAAAGCCGTTATCACAGCTCTCCCCCTCAGGTTCGCGAGGCCCTCAATGCTGCTGGCCTCGTCCAGCCTGCCTCCGGCGCTCCTCCCGTGCAACCGAACCTCGTCTGCATGAAGAACGTTGCTCCTAACGGCAGCTCCAGTGGAGGGGACGGGCGTACCTTGTTCAGTGGTGAATCCGTCTTCTCCCATGGCGTCGGTGGCCACCCCGCCAAAATCGGGGTTGACGCGCTTGGTGCCGTCGCCCACCTGGCTGGCCAAAGTGCTGCATGCTACCACGCATCCTGGCCGAACCACACCGGTTCCCCCGTCTTTGCCGCGCCTCCCGCCGGAGCGCCGGCCCTCGTCGCCGTGCCTCCCACCGGTGGCCTTGCCCCTGCCATCTCCCACCTCACCGGCCACGGTGCCGCCGGCTACCTCCTTGCCTGGCTGCGCCAGATCGCTCCCAACTGTGGCTCCCGCTCCGCCGTCTCTCCCGCCGGTGGTGCCGGCTAGCCCATCAGCTCTCTCGGTGGAGGGGTGGGCTTCAGGGGCCAATTTGGGGATTTCGGTGGGGGCATGGCCCCTTGGGCAAGCGGTCGGCTTGTGGTAGGCCACTTCGGGCTGGGCCTGGGCCCAAGTGAGTTTGATCCAGCTTACAGACAACGCGATCGGTTTTACCCCCTATTGTCAAACCTGCCCTATTGTCACAGTTCCTTATCGGTACCAGCCACACCACTGGTACCGGAGTTGGCACCCCTGCTGAAGACCCCGAGACGGTTGCCGCGCTCCATGTATAGGCTATCGGCATCACAAGTGTGGCTTCGCTCGTCCTGGCGGTACTCAACCTCAACAATCATTTTGTTTTGACCGTGGGGGTGTATGTGTGTTGGTGATATGGATGCTCTAGGTCGTACATCCGAGTACCCTGTCGATGCCCAGAACGACAGGTGGATGGGAGCGCCATCTACTTGTGTCGCCCTATGGTGAGGATAATGGTTGTATGGAGCCACCGACCATTTAATCATCGGCAACGCCTGAGTCCTCGTTTTGGGTTAGTGTGCCTCCCTCTTCTGATTTGTTCTTTATTTATAGTGCTAATGAGATTGGCGCATGCGCCTTACATAACGCTTTGGAAAGATAACAATTTGGAAATAACTAATTTAGGAAAGAACAAAGATAACTAACGAAGGGATAAAGATTTCACGCGCCATCTTCTGCTAGGCCCGTCCTTTTCTTGATCCTGCAGTAAACCGGGCCAGGTGTGGCTGTATCAATACTCCCCCCTCGGGAGCAAGCTTGTCCTCAAGCTTGAGGTCTGCAAAGGAACGACGAAGCTCAATGGAATCCACCCAAGTGGCCGCTTCCTTAGGCACGCCAGCCCAATGCACCAGGAACTGACGATGTCCACGAACAAAGAGTTGACCCAAAAGAAGATGTGGCGTAGGCAGCGCCGGCTCTGGAGACGGGAAGATACATCCTCAGGAAGGTCTGGCATCGTCGATGGAGGGGGCCCTTTGAAGGCCTTGAGCATCGACAAATGAAATACATCATGAAGACGAGCAGTAGGTGGCAATGCCAATCGATAAGCGACCTCACCCACATGTTCTAAAGAAACGAGGAGAAAGCTTATGCTGGGCTTACTGGCGCAGAGATAACTGACGGTGTCGCTAAAGTTTGAACCACACCCAAGAGCCCACTGGGAAGGTGACATCACGGTGATGGCTATCATAAGTTTGCTTCATGCGATTCTGGGCAGTCATTAAGTGTTGTCGAGCACGTGCCATAAGCTCATCTCTATCCATGAGCTGACAGTCGACGGCGTCCGCCGCAGTGGTTTCTCTGGTATAGGGCACCGCGGGAGATGGTGGTTGGCCAAAAACTAACTCGAACGAAGTCATGCGAAGAGCAGAATGATACAATGAGTTGTAGCAAAACTCTGCCCAAGGAAACCATTGTACCCACGTCGAAGGCATGTCAGTGACCAAACAATGAAGGTACATCACAATGGTGCGATTGACCACTTCAGTCTGGCCGTCCGTCTGTGGATGATATGCCAAAGAACTCAAAAGTCGCGTACCACACCGCTTAAATAGGTCTTGCCAAAATGTGATGAGGAAGATGGGATCATGATCCAACACAATTGTCTCTGGCATGCCGTGCAAATGAACAATCTGGTCGAAGAAAATCTCCGCGATAACAGGAGCTGCAGTGGGGCATTTGATAGCGATGAAGTGCAAGTGTGCATACTTGGACAAACGGTCAACCATCACTAGAAGAGCATTTTTTTTTCCTTGTGATTTCGGAAGCGAGACGACAAAATCCATAGAAAGATCAGCCCATACCTGATTAGGAATTAGTAGAGGCTGAAGAAGGCTACCAGGAGCTAGTGTACTTGTCTTGTGCTGCTGGCAAATGGCACACTTACCCACATAATCCGCCAAGAACTGTCGTTGTCCCTCCCAATAGTAGCGTTATTGTATGCGATGGAGGGTCTTATGAATGCCTTCATGACTGAGATCATGTACCGCTCCGACAATGTAACCTTATAAGTGTGAGGTGGAGGGCACAAAGAGACTGCCCGAGCAGAAGAAAAGGCCTCCATGGGAAGTCCAAACAGGCGAGGAAATGGCCGGATGGTTCAGTAGACCAACCGCTGCCCCGGATAATGCTTACATGGAATCCAGGTAATGCTGGGCCTGTTCGTCGGCTTGGGGCACCCTTGGTCCAGACAGGGGGTCGACAAGGTTGGTCGGCTGCTCCTCAGCCGCATGCGATGCTTGAGTTGCCGGTGCCAGCTGGGCCACAAGGCGCTGGACCTCAGGGTTCCACCGTAGATCATCTTCGCATTGAGTACGAGCCGTGGCAGCCGACATAGAGAGAGTAGCACAGACTGCTATCGGCTCATGGAGACAGGACAATGCGTCCGGTGCTTGATTAGTGTGCCCTGGCTTATGCTCCACCGTGAAATCATACCCAATGAGCTTACTCATCCAATGGTGTTGCGGAGGTGTCACCAAGGCTTGCTCCATGAGATACTTAGACTAACGTGGCCAGTGTGAACGAGGAATGGTTGCCCTTACAGGTACGGTCGCCAATGGCGAATGGCCTTAGAGACACCGATCAGCTCACGCTCATAAGCGGCAAGCTTAGTGTGCCGGTCCGCCAGCCGCAGGCTATAGAAGTTGACTGGGTGTCCCTCTTGCTGCAAAATTGCCCCCATCTCCATACTAGAGGCATCACACTCCACCACAAAGTTGGAGCCAAAGTTAGGAAGACGGAGGACCGGGGTTGATGTGAGGGCCTTCTTGATACCATTGAAGGCTCATTCGGCCTCTGGAGTCCACCTAAATTCCTGGCGGCGAAGCATGTTGGTAAGGGGCTCGGCGATGGTAGCATAATGATGGATAAAGCACCGATAATAGCCTGGGAGTCCTAAAAAGCTGCGAATCCTGGCTGAAGTAGGTGTAGGACAGTGATCCACATCCTGGATCTTATTGGGGTTAGCTTCTACCCCCTCGCTAGAAAGCACGTGCCCGAGGTAGCTGACCGCGCGCTTAACAAAAGTGCATTTGGAACACTTCAGGAAGAGTTGGTGAAGTCAGTCATTCCAGAACCAGCTGGAGATGATGGAGGTGCTCCTCGCGCATCTTGCTGTAGACAAGAATATCGTCGAAAAAGATAAGTACAAATTTTTGGAAGAATGGGGCTAGTACCTCGTTCATAAGAGCCTGGAAGGTCGAGGAGCATTACACAATCTGAAAGGCATAACCAGAGACTCGAAGTGTCCATGATGGGTAAGGAAGATGGGTAAGGAAGGCCGTCTTTTCAATATCCTCGGGCGTCATGCGTACTTGTGGTATCAAGAACGAAGATCGAGCGAAGTGGATTCACCAATATTTTACTGGCAAAAGGGCTTGCGAGAATTTCTAACATAAACAGATTTAATATTGTTAGAGTATATTGGGCCCTTGGGGAAGACCCATTTCCTATACTATTTATGCTTCACCTACTGACAATACAGTAATCTATTATGCTAATCTCTCTACAACATGATATCAGAGCATAATTTTTGTTCCTAACCCTAACCCTAATCCAGCCGCCGCCCCTTGCCATGCAGCCGTCGTCGCCTGCCATGGAGCCCGCCTCCTCCACGGCTCTCCCAATGGTGTCGACGATAGCCTCCTCGGAGGCCCTGCACATCACCTCAGCGGCAGCATCTCCGCCCATCTAGGCAACAACCACGTCGTTAACGACCGACACCTCTCCTTCCCAGGTCGCGCTGCTGGTTCCAGCCAACCACACCTGTTCCCCCGTCGCTACCGCGCCTCCGGCCGGAGCGCCGGCCCTCGTCGCCGCACCTCCCACCGGTGGCCTTGCCCCCGCCATCTCCCACCTCACCGACCACGGCGCCACCAGCTACCTCCTTGCCTGGCTACACCAGATCGCTCCCAACGGTGGCTCCCGCTCCGCCGTCTCTCCCGCCGGCGGCGCCGGCTAGCCCGTCAGCTCTCTCGGTGGAGGGGTGGGCTTCAGGGGCCAATTTGGGGATTTCGGTGGGGGCATGGCCCCTTGGGCAAGCGGTCGGCTTGTGGTAGGCCACTTCGGGCTGGGCCTGGGCCCAAGTGAGTTTGATCCAGCTTACAGACAACGCGATCGGTTTTACCCCCTATTGTCAAACCTGCCCTATTGTCACAGTTCCTTATCGGTACCAGCCACACCACTGGTACCGGAGTTGGCACCCCTGCTGAAGACCCCGAGACGGTTGCCGCGCTCCATGTATAGGCTATCGGCATCACAAGTGTGGCTTCGCTCGTCCTGGTGGTACTCGACCTCAACAATCCTTTTGTTTTGACCGTGGGGGTGTGTGTGTGTTTGTGATACAAATGCTCTAGGTCGTACAATCGAGTACCTGGTCGATGCCCAGAACGACAGGTGGATGGGAGCTCCATCTACTTGCGTCGCCCTATGGTGAGGATAATGGCTGTATGGAGCCACCGACCATTTAATCGTCGGCAACACCTGAGTCCTCGTTTTGGGTTAGTGTGCCTCCCTCTTCTGATTTGTTCTTTATTTATAGTCCTAATGAGATTGGCGCATGCGCGTTACATAACGCTTAGGAAAGATAACAATATGGTAATAACTAATTTAGGAAAGAACAGAGATAACTAACGTAGGGATAAAGACTTCCTTCATGCGCCATCTTCTGCTAGGCCCGTCCTTTTCTTGCGCCTCCAGTAAACCGGGCCAGGTGTGGTTGTATCAATACTCCCCCCTCGGGAGCAAGCTTGTCCTCAAGCTTGAGGTCTGCAAAGGAACAACGAAGCTCAATGGAATCCACCCAAATGGCAGCTTCCTTAGGCATGCCAGCCCAATGCACTAGGAACTGACGGTGTCCAAGAACAAAGCGTTGACCCAAAAGAAGATGTGGCGTAGGCTTCGTGTGGACTATATGGGCCTCGGGTATCCTCTAGAAGGCCCATAAGGGAGCAGATGGGGGGGCGATCCAAGTCGGCCGATCAAGGATAGAGACCACTCCGGGTTACATGCGCCTTGAGCTCCAAGGAAGATCCCGAGGATATAATCTATCTCCATGTAATTAGGAGATTAACACATGCATGACATGTAACGGCATAACAAGATTTGGTACCGTGTATTACGTGCTACCTTGTAACTCTATCTCCCCCTACACTATATAAAGGGAGGGGTGGAAGCCATAGGCAGGATCATCTGATAGAATCATCTCATAGAGCATACGCTGTAATCGCCTTGGTCATCTTGCATCTCGCATCTTGATCAAACATAATCCCAGAGCACAGGAAGTAGGGTATTACCTCGGCTGGAGGGCCCGAACCTGTATAAACCTGTTCTTGTGCTACCATCTGGTTTGGTTCTTGATTAGCGTCTCCTCGTACAAATTTATTGTCGGCGGTGACCCCCCAGTTAGTCACCAGTCGACAGTTGGCGCGCCAGGTAGGGGGCAGCATCAAGATCATCTCTCAAGCTAGATGGCTTCTTGGAGATCGCCGCATGTCGCCATGAAGCTGGGGCAGACTCTTTGTTTTGGCACCCTTGACTTCATCGCCGACGGCGTTGGCAATCTTCATCTTTCCCCTTTGGGAGAGATCTCTTCGCAAGAAGGTGCGCACAATCAATGTGACCCATTGCCCTTTGGCTTGGGGAATTTAGCAAGCGCCTTCAGCGGATTGACCCGCTCGCTGTTCGCCTTCGCACCTTTTCCCGAGGAAGACGAAAAAGGACTCGGCGGGCTCGACCGCATGGGCGTGGATTCTATTCCGCCCAACAACAACTCAGTGCTCTCTGCTGGATTTCCCTCCGAACTCAAGAATTCCGCTACGACCTTCGCACGGGTCTCCTCAGAGATTTGGATGGGAGATAGCCAGTCAGCGAGTGCATCAGATCCACTTGAATTAGATCTAGCCATGTTCGTGGGTGTCAACAATGCTGGCCAACTCATTGGACAGAGCGAACAAGTCAGCCTCTCTGTTTCTGACTCTGAGTCCGATGAGAGCGCTGAGGTCCGTAATTACCGAGAAGTTTTTTCCTTGGCACGGAGGATCATCACTCTGCCTCTCCGCTTGTCGCATACGAGGAGACCACCACTGGGACGGCGAACCCGGACTCGCGTCGAGAGGAAGAACGAGATCGCATACCACATCTTCGTGCCCGCGGCCGCGACGTCCAAAATGAGCTTTGCGCGGTGAAGCTAAGGGACCAAGACGTATACACGACTCCCTAGGCAAACATCGTCGCTTCGAAGACTCTTCTTGAGACAATAACATAACAACTTCCAGAAGACAGCTCGCTCGCCCAGACCCTCGCTCGAGCGATGGCAATGGTAGAGATGGCTGCCATTCAACAGAACGAGGCACGTCCCGCTCTGACCGCTTCGACTCACAGTCGTTCTACGCGCAATCGGAACAGGGCCCGTGCCACCGCGGCGGACGATTCCTGCCAGTCGCTTGCCCATGATCTTCGTCAAGATATAGAAGCCAAACGGCGGGAGCGCATTGACGGCGAGCGAAACTCTCATAGCCATCATAGCTGCCGTGTTGATGATCAGGCCGAGAGCACCGCCAATCGGCGCGACCACCGTCACGAGCGTCGTCAAGACCCACGGCGGGAACATCGTAGCAGATCCCCGAGGCGGAGGCGGCCACGACCTTTGGAGGGGATTCGGGCCTTTACACCGGATCTTCGCCGCGTGGTTTGGCCGAATGGTTTTGACCTCAAAGGCATCGACAAGTTCGATGGCGAGTGGGACCCAAAGAACTGGCTACAGGTTTACGCCTTGGCAGTCAGCGCGGCAGGAGATGATCAGAACGTCATGGCAAACTACTTGCCGGTCGCTTTGACCCCAACTATCCAGACCTGGCTAACGGGACTCCCAGAGAACTCGATTGAGTCTTGGGACGACCTCTAGGAGTAGTTCATCACCAATTTCCAAGGGACCTATGAAAGGCCCGCGGGGAGATGGGAGATAGGACAGTTGCATCGGCGCAAGAATGAGACTCTTCGTGAGTTCATCAAGCGCTTTACCAAGAAGAAGAACGAGACTCGATATGTTTCGGAGCAAACAGTCATTGACGCCTTCTTCGCCGGATGCAAATCCGAGGAGTTGATCAGGCAGATGACTCGGGACCCTCCGTGTAATCTCAAGGCCATGTTCACAATGGCGGATCAGGAGGCCGAAGCCGAGGAGGCCATCGCAAATAATCGCGGTGGCAATGATGGAGGCCCTAAGAAGAAGCCTAATGACGAGCAGGGCAAGCCCAAGGATAAGAAGCGGAAGGGGGACGAGATGGTCTCGAACATGGAGCGAAATCGGCCTAAGCCCCCCAACGACAATGACCACAACAAGGTTATAGACTCGGTATGTCCCTTTCATCCACGAGGAAAACACTCTGCCAAGGACTGCCTGATTCTGCAGAAATTCACCGAGAACTCTAAGCAGTCGGCTGCCAAGGACGGTCAAGGCAAGAAGCCCAATGGAGATTACCAGGATGCAGAGCGCGAGATCAGTTACATATTTGGGGGCTCCGACGCATACGAGTCCAAGCGGAAGCAAAAGCTAACCGCTCGGGAGATCAATGCGATCATGCCTGTGACCCCCAAGTACTTGCGCTGGTCTGAAGTGCCCATTACCTTTGATCGATCGGACCACTCGGATCGGATTGCCTTCCCTGGGAGGTACCTGCTGGCTTTGGATCCGGTCGTTCGGGGAAGCAAATTGAAGAGGGTTATGGTTGACGACAGAAACGGGATTAATGTCCTTTTCGTCAAGACCTTGGACCAAATGAATATCTCTCGTTCCGAGCTACGGCAGGGATCATCTCTGTTACACGGGGTAATCCCCGGGACGTCCGCGATACCACTCGGACAGATCTCTCTGCCCGTCAGGGACCAAGGATAACTATCGGACCGAAAGTCTGAGTTTCGAAGTGGCCGATTTCGAGACGGCATGTCATGCCATCATGAAGGGTGTGCGTAAGCTTACTGGATGCATCGTGGCGCTCAGCCGATTTGTTTCCCGACTCGGGGAGCGAGGCATGCCATTCTTTAGGCTCTTACGCCGACAAGACGATTTTCAGTGGACAGCGGAAGCACAAGAAGCCTTTGAAGATCTAAAGAGGTTCCTCACCACACCTCCCATGTTGGTCCCTCCCATGCCCCAGGAGCCCCTCTTACTCTACATCGGCGCCACGACTCAAGTCATCAGCAGCGCCCTGGTGGTTGAACGGGATGAGGAGGGCTCCCTCCAGAAAGTACAGCGCCCGGTCTACTTTGTAAGCGAAGTATTGGGCGAATCTAAAACAAGGTACCCGCAAGTTCAAAAGTTTATGTACGCTGTGTTACTCACGTCACGGAAGCTCATGCATTATTTTCAAGAAAATGAAATTTCTGTGGTCACTTCTTTCCCGCTTGGAGATATACTTCATAACTGGGAAGCCACCGGGAGAATTGCAAAGTGGATAGTCGAGCTTGGAGCCTTTGAGATAATGTTCAGGCCTCGATTAGCCATCAAATCTCAAGCATTGGCCGATTTCGTTGCAGAATGGACAAAGGCCCAGACCCCAGCAGCAAAAGAGAATCTCAAGTACTGGATAATGAACTTTGATGGTTCCCTCATGCTCAACGGCGCGGGGGCTGGAATTTTGCTCATATCATCGACCGGCCAGAATCTACGCTACGTCCTTCAGATATTGTTTCCCGTCAGCAACAACGCCGCCGAGTACGAGGCACTCATCCACGGGCTACGCGTCGCCATATACCTTGGCGTCAGGCGGTTAATGGTACGCAGGGATTCCCAGCTCGTGGTCAATCAAGTTCAAAAGGAGTGGTCTTGTATTGGCAGCAGCATGGCGGCTTATTGTCAAGAGATCCGAAAGCATGGCGACAGCACGTGCTCCGTCGAGATAATGAAGCAGCAGACGATTTAGCGCGGATGGGATCCACTCGGGCACAAGTCCCGACTGGTGTTTTCATCCAAGAACTGCGCGCGCCGTCCATTAAGCTACCACCTGCACCGGGAGAAGATCAAGAGTAGCAACCAGAACCCGAAGCAGAGGTATTATCGATTAACCCTGGTTGGACGCAGCCTTACTTAGATTATCTTCTTCGTGATGAGCTGCCCGATGATCGAAGCCTCGCCGAGTGCATTACACGCCGAAGCAAGAGCTACAAGGTACTCGGGGACGAGCTTTTCAGAAAAAGCAGTTCCGGGGTACTAAGGCGTTGCATATCAAAGCGAGAAGGTAGAGATCTACTCAATGATATCCACTCGGGAGAATGTGGGCACCATGCGGCGGCCAGCACCCTGGTAGGAAATGCCTATCGGCAGAGTTTCTATTGGCCGATTGCCGTCACAGACATGGAAGATATAGTACGCAGATGTGATGGATGTCAATTCTTTGCACGATAGATTCACATGCCGGCTCAGGATCTACAGACAATTTCAATCTCTTGGCCCTTCGCCGTCTGGAACCTGGACATGGTGGGCCCCCTCAAGCGAGCACAAGACGGATTCACTCATCTCTTCGTCGCCATCGACAATCTTACAAAATGGATTGAAACCAAACCGGTTGCTGTAATCACGGCGGCCAAAGCACGCGAGTTCTTCCGGGACATCGTCGTTCGCCTTGGCGTACCCAATCACATCATCACCGACATCATCAGTTCAAAAGCAGTGAATCCCAAGATTGGGGCGAGGAGCTGGGCATCAAGATCTGCTACGCTTCGGTGGCTCACCCAAGGAGCAACGGGCAGGTTGAACGTGCCAACGGATTGGTACTACAAGGGCTCAAAGCCAGAATCTTCGATCGCCTAAAGCCATATGCTACGCGCTGGGTTAAGGAGTGGCCTTCGGTGCTCTGGGGGCTTAAAACAACCCCAAGTCGAGCAACCGGGTAGACACCCTTTTTTGTGGTCTATGGCTCAGAGGCTGTCCTCCCGACTGAATTGAAGTTCCGGTCCCCTCAGGTTGCCGGTTTCGATGATAATCAGCCAGATGAAGCAAGACACGAAGACCTCGATCGGCTCGAGGAAGCCAGGGAAGCAGCAATGATCCAGTCGGCAAAGTACCAACAGGGCTTGCGTCGCTATCATCAGCACAACGTACGGGGCTGTGCGTTCTCCAAGGAAGATTTGGTCCTCCGAAGGAATCAGAAGCACGAGCATAAACTCTCAACACTCTGGGAAAGCCCCTATGTGATCGCTGAGGTGACCCGCCCGGGGGCTTACCGGCTACAACGCCAAGACGGATAAAGCTAAGTACTCGAATAAAAAAGATCACAAGTATCGACGATCAGTTAAGTGTTTGGACAACATATACATCTACAAGTAAAAATGTTTGACCAGATCGGCAGCAGTCGGGAGAACTTCTTTCAGTAAGGCACAGGCCTTTTCCTCGCTGCATGCAAATCCTTCCTTTACAGCCTCGTAGTCTAGGAGGGGGAAGTTTGACTTCGCGATTGCGAGGCCTTGGCTGGTGCATGTTATTGCTGCCTCCCATCTGAAGATCTTGATCTGCGCAGGAATATCATCAAGGCGGGCCACGAGGATGTTGGCATCACTCGGCAGCTCTTCTTCAAGGTAAAGGCACTGCAGCGTTGGAGTTATTCCATCTAGAGCACGGTTGCGAAGCTCGTAGGCGGTTTTTACTTCTTCATCAAGAACCTGGAATTGCGCCTTGGTCTTCTGCCGATACTCTGTACAACCAATCGGGCGTGACAAATCAGTCGGACTTTAGCGGGGCTGAGCCAGGATGAGTCAATGGTGGCAAGTTACCTTCCAGCTCTTTAGCCAATTTCTCGGCTTGAGTGTTGGCTCGGAACACTTCACCCTCCAAGGCCTTCTGCCTCCCCTCCGTTTTTTCCTTTAGGGCCTTTTGCCTCGTCTCCAGTGCTACATTCAAAGGCAAGTCTCAGAGACTATCATCTAAGGAGTATTCTTTCAATAAAGGTTTAGCACCGTTAAGGATCTATACCTCGGATGGTGTTGGACTCTTCCATGTGGCGGAACCGGAGTTCAGTGACCTCTCATTGGAGCTCCTCGATCCTACCGTGATATTGCGACTTAACGGCATATAGCGTGTTGTCAAACTCATCGCGAGACTTTAGCTCGCCCACTGTTCTCTGCATGCACAGGGTCTTTTGCTTCGACCTCTCTTTCATGCGCTGCATGGAGAAGGGAGGGAAATTAGTGGGATTCCCTTATGCAAAGCAAGGATTCAAGGCATAAAAAGGCTTTACCCTGTATATCTCGGCTTGAGCTTTTGCCATACTGTCTAGCACTTCCCATTCTTCGGCCTCCTTCCCGTCGTCGACCTCGTAGCCTTCCATCTCCTTCCTCCATTTCAGTCGGAGGGGTGGAGTGTGAGCTTTGGTGGAGGGGCGAGGAATCTCCTCGATTTCTGGTTCTGAGCTCCTTGGAGTTGGGGCTAGGATTTTCCCCTTCGCCGGCGAGGATTGGCGAGAAGCAGAGGATGGACCGGAGTCTTGGCGACGTGCAGCGTGCCGGGTCGAGTCCTCTACTGATTGGGGCTCGGCTTGGTGATTGGACCTTGGAGGCGCCGAGGCTGGCACCTTGCCTCCATGCGAGCTTGGCGTATCATCATCATCATCAACAGGTTTTCTGAGAGTATTTGAAGACATTCCAAGACACAAATTCCTTTACAAGACATGAAGGAAAAACATTGCAAGGGAATACCTTTGCGATGAGACAAACTTAAATCCAAATCAGATGCCCGAATCACTCGGGCTGGAGCCGGAAGGTTTCTCCGCCCCCGAGGCGGCCCCTGGGCCGGCGGATTGGGGAGATGGGGGCCTTTGTGGTTGCTTCGCCAGAGTCGAAGGCGGCCTCGCTGCTGGATAGCGACGGCGCAGGAGCGGGACGTTGTCTTCATCATTGTCCTCGTCTGAGCCTCCCGAAGTGACACCCTTGCCTTTTTTGCCTAGAGGAGCATCAGCCGAGTCCACTACGGGACGCTTGCGCGGTGCCTCCTTGTGGTGTGGGGCCTCTGGAACCGGGTAGGTGGAGAAGAAGGCCGCGCGTCCCTGCGTGTGTATGAGATCAGATTAAATCAGTTCCAGTATCATCCTGAAAAACCGCGGTTGAGTTGAGAAGAGTCTTTTCCTTACCGCTGGAGGAGGATACGCCAGGCGATATGCACCCGAGCAATCTGTGTGGACTATTTCCGAGCCAGGGGCGAAGAGTTCAGCCACTCGGCTGGCTTATGTCCTTCTGCGAAATTGGGTCCTCAGTTTCCCGAGTGGCGTCTTGTGGCCCCGAGTACTCGAAGGCGAGATGCCACCGGTCAGATCAACCTCGTCACTAGGTTACCGACGCCACAGCCTCCAGCTGCCACGGATTCCATGCCATGGCTAAGATTCTCAAGTACACCACCTCATGTGACCACCAAGTCATCGAACCCGATCGCCTGCACACCTCTGGACGCCCCAGCCTCCAGCTGTCCCCGCGAAGCGTCAGCCACGTACCTGCCGATACCTGCTTCACTGAGGTGAACACACACGAAACCAACACACCTTACCTCACCTGCAAGGTTAGCTCATCACAAAATTATCAACATATATTCCATTCGTGACATCACAATTAGCATGCCCTAACACACCACGTGTCAGCTTAACAAATTCCACCAGACCACGTCCGATCAAACCATTACCTAGCCCAAGCTCAACACAATGGTCTAGTTCCAATTCCACGACAAATACACAAATGCACAATTTAAAATTTTTCAAAACACTTCAAATTTCATCTTGTCACATATATTCATCATCAAACCGGGATACCCTCCACATGGGTCTTAACAGAAAAACCCAATGAAGTAGACAAAAACCAAAAGGAGGCCAAGTAAACCAAAAAACCAGTAAATATGATCAGATAAAAGGATGTTGAGAAAACTGGAGCAAAGGAAGTTCGTAAAGAATGGGCGAGGGGAAAACTACAAAGACTAAAGAAGCAAAAATTATTATTACTATGAGTTATTACTTTGTAGTTTTTATGTGGCAAAGCTAATTTTGAAGAAATTCTGTGTACTTAAATTATTACTATGATTGAATTAATCTAGTTTGCTGAGCAAAATCAATTTGACCAAAAAGCTTATATTGTACTATATGAACGACTAAGAATAATCCATAAAATAAAATTTTTTGAAAGAATGAGAATATAAGACATATAGGGGTCATACCTATCATATTTTTTTGAAGAATCTGCCACTGTAATTCAATCCTTCATTAAAAATACATAAAACTAATTAGAAAACAAATGAAAAATAAAATTCAACAACCCCTAAAAAGGCCAAAAAATAACACAAGAAAAAAGCTATACATTAACAAACTTTGGAGGGCAAAAAGTCCTTAACGAGAATAGCCTGCAAAAGCTAACTTACATATTCGCAAAGAAAAAAATATCATTTACAAAGGACAAGGCAAAAAAAGTGTTGGGCATGAAAATTAACATTCTATGAACCATTTGAACATTATAGGGATGTCTGTCAATAAAATAGTATCACAGAAATACATGATCCATTGTTTAGTGCATCATACATAGACAATAAAAAAGTAAAGATTCCTCCAGACATTTTTTTCGTGTATAAGCCCTGAAGCACTACCACTATTCCACAACTATGCAAAGCATGCTACATTTGCATGATTCAATCTTCAGAGCATAACCAAAATGGATTGTAAAAAGCACAAAAGGGTCCTAAAAATAAAAACACATGACCAGAAGTAAAATAAAAAACATAATAAATTGGAAAATGATGAAATTTAAAAATGATTGAACAACAAAAACATTTTTTTAGGAAAGTAAACATAGGAAAAAATAAATATTAACATACTCATTTCAATTGATTCTGAACAATTGTCTTGGCTACTTATTCAAAATTAAATTGTGAGAAGAATAATTGGTTTGCATGCTGAATCCGGAAATTTGGAATATCATCTGAACTAAACTTGTTTATTCCATGAATCCCTAACTCCATTCCATAGCTCCATGAATTTGATCACAAAAATACCACAATCACGGCAGCAAGATTTTAAATAAATATGAAGCACAAAGATAACTTATTATACGTTCCAATTGAGAGTAACAAAAATTGGTAAAATGTGAAGACTTACATGTTATGCTATTTTAAAACAATGGGGTACAAAATTTCAAATTGCTCAAAGTGCATGTTCTTACGAGTATACTCAACTCAACTATGCTTAAAGTTCTCAATCTAAAACGATCAATAAAAATAGAATTAAAAGATAAACACCTTGATGTAACAAAAAAAAAGAATGACTGACCAGTGTATTCTTGATTGACAAGTGAAATTTTGATTTCTCATCATTAATATAATCCAAGATAACAAAAACACTTCTGATTTAATTGAACAACAAACAAAAACCAATTGTTGTCCTTCAAGCAAGGAAAAAACAACTGCAAGAAGAATTAAAATTTAAAAAAAATAACAAAAAAAAATATGAAGAAAAAAATCATTAGGTATACACTACAAAACTAACTTAAAACTTAACATATTCATTTTAAGAAATTACCATGTCGCTCTTAGTGTGAGGGTGTGCTAAAGCTAGTGAAATTAATTTGCCCTTAGCATTAGTGTTAAATGACATCAGTTGATTTGGATATGTTTCAAGCCAAGCATCCTAGGGGAAAAATTAAATAAATGATAACATTTAATTATACTAACAGAATTAAATAACTATGTAAATAAAATAAAAGGAATCAGCACACAATACAACTCGAACATGAAAACACATGTCTACATAAACATCATGAACGAAATATATCAAACAGGAAAAAAACTAAAAATTAACCAACAATATTTAACACTCAAGATTTTTAGGATACTAAAAAAATGATAGGACATATAACTTACTGCAACAGTATTGAAGAAGAAGTGCTTCTTTGGTGACAATTCATTGAAGAATTTCCTAGCAAAACAATTGACTACCCAGCTTGCTACTAGACCTCGAGGCTTGAAACTGTCACCAAGAGCACTGAAGAATACATAATTTTTGTCGATATTGATAGCAACGTCTCTGTACAAAGAGAGATAGAAATAATTAATAAAAGCATGCTAAAACATGAAAATGGCAAGAACAAATAAACTAGCTTCTAACCCTTTCACATTACTGTCTCTCCCAAGCTTGACTAAAATATCATAATAAGTCTTCTCCAACACAGAAACAACAGGCCTCCGTGCAGTGGTACGAAATGGAGTTAACTTCATATAAGATGGTTTAATAATTCTTTTGGGACCAAAACAAGTACGCCTATCAGCAGTGTTTGAACCTCCAGACACACTTTGATTGCATAAGTTTTCTGGATGGGCTGAATGCATTGAGTTGCCTATAATCAAAAAATTGGTGACAACATTTGGAGAATGTTGGGAACTCTTCAACATGAAAAAAACACAAACATATACATCAGACAAGTAGAAAAGTTTAATGAATTCTGAGCAACATAGAAAAAACATAATATAAAAATATCGAACAAGTAAAAATTTCACAAATTCAAACAATTGTTCAAATAACAGGTAAAACCCAAAAACATATTCTATATATGACATATTTACAACAAGGATTGGTTTAACAATATTCAAAGGAACTTATAAGTCCACACAGTGCCGTGCAATGAAATCATCATTGCCAAAACAACCTTCTTCGTCAGAAAAAGGTATTGTTAACATCATTATGTGATCTACTGATATTACATTTTAGCCTACAACATTAAAAAAAATACAGTAATAAGAAATTGAATAAATATACATATAAATGAAATCACCCAAAAAAATAATAGAAATGTGTAATAACGTACAAATTTTGAATTAGTATAAAACAAAAGTAGACATTGTCACGGTTTTTTACATATGTGACAAACATAATATGTTGAAGTAAAAATAGAGAAAAATAATTCTTCGTACTACCAGCTCCTGCACCTATTGAAATTTCTAGTGCTAAAAAATTAAATTCCTCAATAGTATAAGAAAAATCCCATATAACAGAAATTTGGAATTTCAGTATACCAGAAATAGAATAAAAGTGGATTTAACTAGAGTAAAATTTGGAAAAGAGATTTCGGAATAACACCCTCTAAGAGAAAAATAGTACTAACAGTGACACAAAGATAAGCAAAAAATTATAAAACTCTAACAACATGTAAAACTACGGTGACTAACTTGAGACAGAGAGGTAAACATATGAACAGAGGGGGGATCCATTATCAATTTAATATGCTGAAAAAAATAGATAAATGTACAAAAAAGTTTTCACCCCTAAAAATGAATACAACACATGTTCATCTACGCATACTTACTTCATTATCAACATTGTCAACTGGATATACAAGTACAGGAATAGAGCCTAAGTAAGGAAAGAAAAAATATAACGTCAACTATGAGAAATGTGAAATAATATTACAATTATGACAAAAAATGTTTAGATAAAATTTAAATAAAATTGGAAGTCTCCCTACCATGATTGACATCAACATCACCTACTCCATGTAAATAATTGTGTTGGCCAGACAGCTAAAAAATAAAAAATTCCTTATTCAATATGCAAGATTTACATGATCAACCAAAAAAATAAAAAAAATAAAAATGGAACTTACGAGAGATTTATCAGAAACATTGTTCCTAGATCTTGTCCAAGTAACGACAAATTTATTGGAATGGATTTGTTGAGGACTTTCAGAATTACGACTCCGAGTTAACCTTGGAGTTTTAAGAACAACTGTTTTCCATTTAGAAAGTCACAATGCCACAAAAGAAAAATAAAACTAGACACTAAAATTAAATTGATTATATGCTAATTTAATACAGATTTGAAAAATAAATTCAATTAGGGAAAAATAGAAGAGGATCACCAATGTTTTCCACATCCAAGACAAATTTTTTTTGTTGAACTAGGAAATAAAAATAAAACTTTGCACTACCAGGATCATGCTCGTATGCACGCTAATAGTGCTAAAGAAAAAATATTCCACAATAGCATAAGTAAAATCCATATAACACAAATTTGGAATTACAGTATATCAAAGCTGGAAATAAAAAACTATATATATCTGAAGTAAAATTTGAAATACAGAATTTAGAATAACACCATTCAAAGATAAAATACTACAAACCAGTAACGCACGATGAGGAAAAAAATTAAATCTCTAACAAATATAGAAAAATAAAAATAAATCAGAAATGTCAACCTAAGGTCAATTGTAACAACACTTATGCAAGAGACAGAGCGCGCTGGATACAAAGCAATGGAAAAGAGTACAAACCAATTTACTGTTATTTTCATCAGTAGATACAAAATACGCATGAAATTAAAAAAAATGAAATTACAAAAAAAATTCGTCTAGCCACAACCAAATAACAAAATAAATAATTAAATACAGTTATATGGAAACAAACCATACTACCCTTATGAATTCGTAGAATTGTTGTTCATCCAAAAAAATATTTGCTTTATACATCCATAACATTCAAAAACATATCTAAAAATTAAAAAGCCTTTCAAATAGGAAACATATGTGCACAACAAGGAGATATCATGTGGAAGAAAAACGAACCTTCCTTAGTAGGCCTGCCATTACCAACAAATTGAACAGACATTCCTTCAAGTACATCCTCGGTATTATAGTATCGTTATCCGACCTTATACTTCGTGGTGCCGAGGATAGGACATAGATCACTTGCATGCATCATGTTTCCCGTTTTGCATCAGTAAGTAAATATTGGATTGAATGTGTGATTAGACGTAGGCGATCCCAAGGGAAGGTTTGGTGATGTGGTGGAAGAACTTCCACCTGAGCAAGGCGAGTTAACACTTACTCTTACAGATGTTTACCCGTATTAGGGAGAGGTTGTGACTTTCTCTAGTGTGTATTAACATCAATATAATCATGTTCATTACCAAGCTTTTCCTAAACTATATTTGTGTATTAACAAAGTGCATGCTTAATATATATACGCCAGTTGCTAATCATGTTATAAATACACATGTCTGCCCTTGTATTATTTAGCCTTTACGACTATTTTGACTATCATATCCTTGATTAGCCCAATAATATTTTGGTAACAACTTTAACCCTCCTAATGGGTAAAACCTGCTTAGACCTGTTTAGGTCCAAGTAATTTTCTGGCGACTAGCCACGGAACGGTGAACCGATATTCACCGGCCATTCATTCATTCATTCAAAAGATGTGACATGTGACAGTTAGGGCAAATAGATGAGTGATGGGCTGGGTGTTATTTGTGGTTATAGCTATGTGGTGTGTCGGTTCGGTTTGGTCGGTGATCGCGATAGATCGTGTGTGAAAATGTCTTGGAATAATGAGATGGACACTAGATGGTTGCGAGGTTGCTAATCATAAAAATGCAAAAAATTACAAATTCAGAAAAACATTAAAAGATTAGAAAAATGCAAAAAAAAATTAAAAATTCAGAAAAAACATAAAAAATATCAGAAAATGCAAAAAAAGGAAAACATTATAAAAAATTGAAAAATCATTAAAAATCATACAAATTCGTAAAAATCATTATAAAAATCAGAAAAAAAATTATATAAATCAGAAAAATTCAGAAAAATCAATATAAAAATCGGAAAACCCATTATAAGAATCATTTTAAAATCAAAAAAATCATAAAATCATTATAAAATCAGGAAAATCCAAAAAATAATTAGAAAAATAGAAAAAATTGGAAAAGCAGTAAAAGGTAGAAATATTCGAATAAAACATAAAACATGCAAAAATTAAAAAATGATAAAACTATTCGGCTGTGGCAAGACCACCTCCTGTGCACATCCAGCATGCACATCGAGCAAGGTGGTCTTGCTGTAGCCGAAAAGTTTTGTCAGTTTTTGATTTTTTTTGCTTTGTTTATGTTTTACTTGAATTTTTCTGATTTTTATAAATTTTTCTGATTTTCCAATTTTTATCATGATTTTCCCATTGTAAAAATTATTTTTTCTTCATTTTTGTAATTATGTTCTGAATTTTTATGTTTTTAATGATTTTCTCTATTTTTTAATTATTATTCTGATTTTTATAATTTTTTCCAAATTTTTATGATTTTTGGATTTTTATATTGATTTTCCAAATTTTTAAGGCTTTTAATGATTTTCTCGATTTATATATTTTTTCTTTTCATAATGATTTTCCAATTTTTAATGATTTTTTGATATTTTTCGATTTTTATATTGATTTTATGATTTTTTTGTTTTTATAATGATTTTTTCGAATTGTTTTTGCATTTTTTTTCAATGTTTTCTAAATTTTTAAATATAAAAATGCCACGTGGACCGTCCACGGTGGCAAGATTAGCCATCCGGATGGAATTTGGACTCAAACGACACACTTTAAAAAGTTCAGGGATGCGCTTTTCCATTTTGGAAGATCGTGGACCTACATGGCACTGCGGGAAAAGTTTGAGGACCGCTGGTGCCTTTTACTCATTTTGAAATTATTCTATCTAGCATCAGATAGTAATTGGTTGTTTATGTACATCAAGAGTCTAACCTCTTAATAATGCTTCCCAAACCCAACTGACCAACCGACCTTTCCGACCAACCCACAATAGACCAACTCTCGACCAACATACACTTGACATTGTACTTCACCACACCAAACTGCTTGTTGCCCCCAACATTTCCCTATTTCTACCATCCTTCCAGGACTTGGCAATCCTGTTGTGGACCACACTTGCCACAGAATGCCCACATTGACCTAGGGGGTTGCCAGCCCACGCTAGCCGAGCGTCATCCTGGGGAAGTGTGGCATTTATCACCCTCGGTGATGACCCATGCCAGTCCCTATTGAGAATGGTCCCAAAGGGCCTCCACAGAGCGCTCATAGCTAGCGAACCGAAACCCGTACTCAGCGTGATGACCACGCGTTGTGTTGGAACCATCCCTCTAATGGCAACGATCTCCCCGCTACGCGTGTTCATCCGCGCTCCTCCTGGGTAAGCCTTGGCTATACCCAGCACAAGGCACCTCGTGCCGTAATCATCCCTCAGGATGTCATCTCGGGGCAACATTCCCACCATCTAGTCTCCACTTCTTTGATCGCAGACATTAACCCATCCGGTTATCCCGACCAACAGACCAAACCAGACCGACACCCCTGATAACCATGCCCACAACCACATGCAGCCCATCATGCATCTACTAGCCCTAACCGTCACATGTCATAACAATTTTAAATGAAAGAAATGAATAACCGGTGAATATCGGTTCACCATTCCGTGGCTCATTGCCAGAAGATTTGTTTAATCTTAAGCAAGTCTAAGCAGGTTTTACCCATTTGGTAGGGCTGAAGTTGTTACCAAACTAATCTTAGGCTAACAAGGTCTGTGACAATCAAGGCATTCATAAAGACTAAATAGTCCAATGATAGACATGTATAAGTATTACATGAATAACAATTAGGCAGGTATGTAAGTATGCATTTTAAATATTAAAACTATTTAATTTGTGAAAACTGGGTAATAGACAATGAATATATCGATGTTAATCTGCACTAGGGAAAGTCGCAATCCTTCTTTAATACGGTAAACATATATAAGAGTAAGTGTTAACTCGCCTTGCTCAGGTAGAAGGTCCTCCTCAGCGTCACCGAACCTCCCTTCGGGATCGCCTACGTCTAAGCACACATACAATCCAATAATTACCTCCTGATGCAAGTAGAAAACATGATGCATGCACGTGCCCTAGGTTTTACCTTTGATGCCATTATATAAGATCGGGTAACAAAGCTAAGTTTCGTATGATATGCCATGCATGTCCAAGTGTATAAATAAATATTATTACATTATATAGTAGTCAAGCTACACCCAAAATACGATTTCGTACGATACAGTCATAATTGGGTGATTAGGGTTTATGAAGTGACATATGATGACGACATGCCGAACTATGGTCTACGAACGGAGTTATGTTTATCAGGGTTGACATTTTCTAGGTGCTCCTAAATATTGGGTGTAATTCTAAGTTATATGTTTTAATAAAATGTATATTCTAAAGGCAGCACCTATTTTTAAATAACAAGGAATTTACTAATGATTAGTTGGTGTTTATCAATTTAATATTCTAAAGAATACCTTGGACTTAATGGCATTTTTATAAAGTTCCATTATTGTATTTATCTAGCCATTATATTATCTTAAGATGTCACAGGATCATATTCTTTGTTTAAAATAACTAATATCAACCTAATTCTGGTTTAACTATTTCATATATAGGAATCCTACTCATTTAACTAAACAGTGCCATTATTTTATTACAGAGGTTGTTTTCATATTTTTATAAAATTAGTAATGGTCTAAACTATTTATCTAAATTTTCTCAAATTTTTGGGAGCCCTTAACTATTTTAAATAAGTCATTAACTATTTTTGCACTTAACTAAATGATTAAATCGGTGAAAAAGGGTTAACTCGCACCGGGTCCAGCCAAACGACGAGCCGGCCCAGCGACCGCTTCGGCCCACGGCCCACGTGCATGCCAGCGACGTCCACGCCGAAGGCGTATTCTCCCGGGACGTTAGCGCAATGGGGTGGCGCCCCAACCAGTGGCGCTGCCACTTAAACTACCTAATGCGGCCAGGGCCCACATGTCAGAGACACAATGCCTTAGTTTTAATCGCGCGCGCAGGGGGTTTCCTGGAAGGTGGGGCCCGCGTGACACCGACTCAGCTAACGAGCGGACGCACGAATCCTGGCGCACATCGAACGGTCCACCCACTGTCATCGTCTTACTCCGGGTCGTCGACGTGGCCGACGGCGGATGGATTCAGCCCGGCGGCGCTATAGCCTCACTTCGGCCAAGAGCGTTAGCGCTAAGGCATCTATGGCTTCGTACGGACCTAATGACGCCCACGTCGGGACCGGAGATGGCTGGACGCGGCGGCGCGACGGCGGCGGCGAAACCGAGCGTTCGACGGAGTCGCTGAGCTACGAAATGGATCAATGAGCTAAGAAAATTACGGGGGAGCAAGATAGGGCCACGGGCATGCTCACCGAGCTCAGAGATGAGCGCGTGTCAAAGTGGAGACGACCAGCGGCGAGGATCCCGGCGACGACCGAAATAGGGGCATCGTCACCAAGGCTCCTCCGATTGGCTCCACTGAAATCAATTGGGGTGACAGGTTAGGGGACAGGTCAGGGTGCTCCAGGCGGAAAGAATTGAGCTGCGGCTCATGGAACCGGTGGGATGATCTTCGGTGCCGGCGCAGTAAGATATGGAGGAAATGGAAATACGGGGCCGACGGGGACGCTCTCAGCTTTATAGGCACAATCAACGGGGCGGAGGAGCGAGCGCCGCTGCGACGGGACATCAATGGCGAGGCAGGGTCAGAGGCGCGGCGCAGTGCTAGGTGACGGGCGCGGTGCGGCAGGGCAGGCAGAGCAGAGCAGAGCTGCAGGGCCGAGTGGAGGGGTAGGGCCACCGAGCAGAGGGAGAGAGAGACAAACACACAGAGACACACAGAGAGAGACATGGCCCACGCGTCAGCGCAATTTTCAACCGAAATTTGAAATTCAAGCAAATTTTAAATTTGCCCCCAAATTGGGATGTTACATGGTGTGATGCAAATCCTAACTACCAAGTCTTCTACGACCGTGGACCATTCTCGATCTAGAATTATAGATGGTGTAAATAAATATTACACGAGCATTCCACAATTTGATGTGGACATTCTCGATCTAGAATTATAGATACAGTTTGACACCATAGAAAAAATTTGAACTTGTAGATATAATTTGTATGAAATATTTATTTATATCCCAACTCACATTAAAGTGTGGCCATCAACAAGAAGTTCACATTTTGATTTTTTTTTTATTGCAGCTTACATGCATTTAAAAATGTAAAATAAATCAGCACTACAATTTCCCTACCACCACAGAACAGTTTAGTGATGAGCTAAAGCAACCATGCATATACCTTTTTTCCTTTCTAAGAAACAGTCGCAGAGACCACCGCGATGGTGCACCATGCACCAAAGATAGCCCCGCGCCGCAATGAGAGGGGGCTACTCCCCAACTGGGCCGACACTCCTCACAGAGGGGAGAGTAGTGGGGGTACATGGCCAGGGCCGCAACCTCTCTGGAAGGAGACGGGAGAGACATATATCGAATAGCAGTGACCATCGAGATGCCGCCGGTGACAGACATTGGAGGCACAAAGTCACCGTTGGAGGGAACGACGGGAACTGAAAGAAGTTTTCCACGACATCATGACAGTGCCCTCGACAAGGAGAAAAAAAGCCTTCCGCAAGCAAGCGACAACCACGAAGCTGCCACTAACGCCCGTCTGGAGCACATGCCAAGGTTTTCACCTATTCGGGGAAAGTGCATCACGACGAGGCCTGCAAGGAGGGAACAAAGTCAAAAGTGACGCCATCGCCAAACCATAAAGCTAGACAGGGCTTTCGCTCGCAACAACCTCTCCTAGAGCCAACTTGCCAAGAAAAGGCAACATTGAAGGGGGCAAAGCCGATGAGACCAGTACAACGCCACCACAGACATGGCGAGCAACAACCCGAGCCACCGAAACCAGCCACCTCAAAAGTATGAGCATAAGGTGTCATATATTAGAAGACATACGATTATGACTTAATGAAAGTCTCTTTCAAATCAAAATGCTTCAAATCCTATTAGACGAAAGAGCAAGTACGTCTTGGAGGTGGTGACTAGCAAACAACCAAAGAAAATTAGTATGAAGCATATGGTTTATCCACCATATGACAAGAAAAACATGTGTGAATTTCAAAGCATAACGGTCACGGATAATAAAAAAAAAGGTATGCCAAAACCATTACGATGGTTAAAAATTAAACTTCATGCTAATTAAGAAAAATCCACAACATCAACGTAGCTGGCCTCGATTATAGTTGCATTGATCTGAAGTATTGTATATTTATTTTTTTAATCCAATATATTATGAGTAATGCAATAACTTCAAAAATCTAGCCGTGCAAATACACGAGTCGCCATGCTTCTTTAGGTAAATGAGTTGGATATATGCTTTCCATTTAACGGAGCACAAATGGTGTTTTTTGGGTGAAGGCCACAATGGACGCCTTCATATCGATTTTGCTTGATGAAACATAAGTGAAGTACTGATGAAACATGATGAATTATGAAACATCAACTTTGTCTAGTAAAACATTGGTGAAATACTAATAAAACATACAATAATTCCTAAAAAAAAATACAAGGTGTTCCTGACTTATGGATGAAGTAACGATCATATATTGTGAAGCATGGTCAAAATATCGTGTTTCATGGGAGCAAACGTCATGTTTCGACAGAGTAAAAAACATGTTTCACAAAAAAAAGACAAATGTCTCACCATTTTATACGCTCCTCACTAGCACAAACTCATGTTTCACGACAACAAAACATCATATTTTGTAGGAGCAAAAAAAATGTTTCAATGGAGCAGAAACATGTTTCACAAAACAATAAGAAGAGATGTCTCACTTTTTTACACGCGCTTCACCATAGCAAATTTATGTTTTATTATAGCAAAACTCCTGCTTCATTTGTACATTTTCCCTAGCCATCTAGCTCCTTGTTCCCTCCAATGGATTACCAAGCCCCCCTCATATGGGGAACTCTAGGAGGGGCCGGCTAGAGTGTTTCCAAAAGTAGTTTGTTGGAAGTGGTTTGATGATGTGGATAGACATATCATCGCACACGTGTCATTTGAGAGGATGGTTTTTCCATATCAAATACAAAAAGACCATAAACAATCCCAATCCAACATGTGGAAACTTTCAGGACATTGTAAAGTAGATGGTTACTTATTAGCTCAATAATGCTGGACCGGATGGTAAGGAATTATTACATCGATTATTCGTTTGAACAACCTAGGCTTGAAAAAACCATACGCCCCAAAGCACTAAAATTGAGCATTACACAATCCATTCTTGTGAATAACCTCCGCAAACTATTAAGTTGTATGCCTAAACATCTAATAGCATTGGGTGACTTAACTGCACTGGCTAGGGTCCGAACTCGAGACCAGGCTCTAATACCATATTAAGTTGCATACCCTGATCAGTTCACTGAAAAGTCTAAGATGATGAGGATGGATGGGCAACACACTTAAACTCCATATTTTCCAACACTCGCCTAACTTGTAGGCTCTATCAATCCTCAGACGTGGAATAGGTGTGGACTACTTATTTATTGCGCTGTTAGGACTCGAACTCACGTTTAGCTCTGATAACATGATAAGTTAAATGCGTCGATCAATTTATTGAAAAGTGAAAAACCGAGCTAGGCGGATAGAGGGGCCGGGGTGAATAGATGCCACAAAATTTTTCCGACGTTTCCACCAAACACCCGAATAACTTGACAACCATGTGTACCCTTCACTTGGGTATATGAGAGCCATGAAATATTGGGATTTTGGAATCACAATCCTGGTTAACAACTATGTGTACCCTTCACTTAGGTGTATGAGAGCCATGAAATGTTGGGATTTTGAAATCACAATCCTGATTGTCAAGTGTCCAAACAAAGAAGAATCGATTCAAACCTTGCTTTTGAGAAAGAGATCAAGCCAAAACACCAAAGTCACTTTCCCAAAAGTAAAAGGCAGATTTCTAGAAAATTGTCTTGCAAGAAGATAGTGGTTGCAGCCGTTGAAATGCACCAGAAATTTTCAAACTTTTTCTATACCCATGTGGGTGATTCTTGATTGTATTTTCAAAATTTCAGCATCAAAATCCATGTACAGAAAATTTTTTAAAAAAATCATGCACCAAGAACTGTCAGAACTCGAGACTGCAAGTTTAGGGCGCAGTATTCATCACCTCATAGAACCTAAATGAGGAAACTAGTGGACTTCAAATTTTTTCCATAGATGGGAATGTGGGTCATGCATCTGTTCCAACTGGAATCATGCCAAAATGATTTTTCTAGAGTTTTTAAAAAATCTTTTACTGACTGCTGCGCAGAGGAAAGTTTCTGGACAATTTGCAACAAATAAAGAACTTGATCTTTAGCCTCTCATATAATTGCAAATAGTGTGGCAAATCATATTAGCAACCTAAAGGCATCATAGACCACCAAGAACCAGCACGAAATTAAGAAGATTCATCTCCAAACAATAGCTCCAAAAAGGAAAACAAGAGCAAGAATAAATAAAAGCAAATCAACACAAAATGTTCATGTAGAAGAAGGATTTCATTGCATAGAAGTTGGGGGATTACAAACCACACTCCATATGGCCACAAGCACTGTAAGTGCCACCCAAAACACACCCAACTCACCCTTCCTATTTCTGAAATTTTCAGCTCTAATGGAATGAGCAAGAGGAGCTCCACTCCTCCTCTATTTATAACCCAATGGTGAGATGCCCTAAGCCCATCTCCACCTTTCATTTGAGGATGAGCGGTGTACAACTCACACACTACAAGACACAGTCCCGAGAGAGAATATTCTTCACATATTCCTTCGGAAAATATCTTTACAGCTTCCTTGGTCGCCAGCCAACGTCTAGGCCCACCGGTCCAACCAGCTTCGCCACCAGGTTATCGACGCCGTAGGCTCCAGCTACCTCGGATTCCTTGCAATGGGTAAGGTTCTCGAGTACACCACCTCATGTGACAGCCAAGTCATCGAACCCGATCGTCTGCTTTTAAAGTTTTTGGATTTGTCGAACAAGGCATGTTGGAAATGCCGAATCACGCTTGGAGCAAAAGATAGGAACACATTTGTTCAAAATCTCCAAGTCGTGAAAGTCAAATCTTTCCAAGAAATTCTCCCCCTTTTTCAAGAATTGTATGTTGATATATTTTTCAATTCTCACCCATTTGGCAATATAGACATCAAGAAAGTGAGGGAACAAGCACAAGGCATGATGCAAATGCAAATGCAAGTCCTAGGGAGCTTTGAAAATTATCCATTTGAGTGAGAAGCTCATGGAAAGAATGCTCGAAGAAATATAAATTAGTTCGGTGCTCACTAGTTCAAAAGATGCTAGTAAATCGGTTTTTGATATTTGAAGATGTGGCTTAGAAAATCACAATCAAATATTGTGGCATGACAAGGTATCTAGACGGCTTCAATAGAACACCACATGCAACCTTTTGAAGCTTCAAATCAACAGCTCAACTAACTAGCATTTTCATTTTTTGATTTTTTTCAAACACTTTGAATGTACCCACAAGTTTAAAGCGAGCAATTAATAGCAAAGCACATCCCAATGGTCACTGGAAATGGCCACCTAGGTCACTCTCCTCTTGTGTGTGTTTTTACATTTTTGATTGAATTTAGGTGGGAGAGCCTCTAGCCAGAATGGCCGATGGTGCCCAGCATTAAATTCATTCCTCTTGTATGCAATGGCAAGACATCTCATGAAGGATAACCGGCGAAAACTCTCCAAAATTTGAAATTGCATACTTTTTTGTTTTCCAATTTACAAGAGCAAGATTTGGCCAACAAAAGATTTCACTAAGTTGCAAAGATGACAGTAGGAAGACTACAATCGCCTCATCAAGCCACAACATTCAGAAAGTGAAAAATCCTATGCCACATTAAAGGTTTGGAAAACCAAAAGCAATGTCATTTTTGGACTAGACACCAATTGAACGAGCTAGCACAAGTTAAAAAGTAAATAGTCTCGGCATCTTGCAAAACCTAAATTCGAAAGCGTAATAGACAAATATCCAAAGCAAAATAAGTCTATATGCTAGTGCAAAATTTCCTGAAACTCCCCCTCAACAAGTGAGTCGACATTTTTCCCAAAAATGATGTAAAAGATGATCAACAAAAAATAGAGTCAGAAAACCAAGAAAATGCAACTTGGCTAACCAAAAAGAATTAGGCAAGAACATATTCCACTCAAACTCAGACTCGCTCTCATCTGCCGCCTACAACTTATATGAAAAGACAACTCTACCTCTCGAATACTAAAGATACGACACAGACCCTGTCTACCCAGAGACCTATAAGACCGTGTGGGATCAAACTAGTCAGAGGAGAGAAGGAAGCCTATTACGCATGATAGCACCCTAAGCACAAAATGAGAGGTCCGTGCCACAGCACGCCAGAAGTCTATGTGAAGAGTGCTGACTATCTAAACATAATTTATTTAAGCCCTAATGCAACCCAAATGCAAATGTAGGTTAAGCAAAAAGAATATATTACATATAGTACAAGTAGCACAAGCTCCCCCTGACTATAAGCAAGCAAAGCTCACAACCCTGAGCTCTCTATTGGCGATTCATACGCTCAAAGAAATTAATCCGCAAGAGGACGGATATCGCTTGTAGTTTTCACCAGGAGTATTCCTAGAGTTATCGAATCCACAGGGAACGAGGGTTTAAAGAGATAATCCTCTATATCTTAATTATTTAAAATACCAGCCAGTCTAGGTAACGGGGGTTAGGAAAAATGAAAAGACCGGGACACACACACACACACACACACGATAAATATTCACACAACGAGAAAGCTACACTAGCTAGATAGACAGTTGGGAGGACAACGAGACAAGTTTTATGTCGCACTTTAATTAACGACAGGGTACCTGTCGCACTTTGGGCGCACGATAAGTTGGTGAGAAGACGGGCGCAGGAGAACCAGGCAGCGATCGTGCCCTGAATTCACGACAGCCCTGTGATCTACAGTACACGTGCACTGTTCATTGAACTTCTTATACCTACTAACATTTCATACCATATCCAACTTACACGAAACAAAATTTAAAATTCATGTAAAATCCTAAAGAACCTATTTTTGAAACTTTCAATTTTTTAAATTTTTTGAATTTTGAATTTCAAATTTAGACATGAATTTGTATTTTAAATTTTTACACCTGGGGTTGGCCGAGGCCCAGCAAATTAAGGTTGCCCGGACCCCAACAGTTCTTCAGCACACCCACTAGGGGAGAGGCCCAATCGCCCCAAAAGACTAGTCCAATGGGGAAAGGGTGGCTCTCCCTTTTAAGGTGGCTTCCTCCTCCCAAGTTAAGCAAGGTGGTATTATTCAGAGGCTCCACGGTCGCCGCCCGACTACAACTGGGCCAACTGGGCCGTTGCGTCTTTGCCAGCGGGTATTGGTGGAGGATGTCCTCATCATTCCCACCCCCTTAAAATGGGCCCTAGCTCTGATACCAAATGATACATCCGGCCCAGGTGGGGTTGGCCGAGGCCCAACAAATTAAGGTTGCCCGGACCCCAACAGTTCCTCAGCACACCCACTCGGGGAAAGGCCCAATTGCCCCAAAAGACTAGTCCAGTGGGGAAAGGGTGGCTCTCCCTTTTAAGGTGGCTTCCTCCTCCCAAGTTAAGCGAGGTGGGATTATTCAGAGGCTCCACGATCGCCGCCCGACTACAATTGGGCCAACTAGGCCGTTGCGTCTTTGCCAGCGGGTATTGGTGGAGGATGTCCTCATCAGTTGCGCAACCAACCGGGGTGCTCCACGTGTAGGGACACGTGTCTTCTATCCCTCCTTCGAAGAGGAACCCGAGGGGGCTCAATCACTGGGTCGGCCGGCCTAGCTGGGTAGGCCGACCCACTTCCTTTGTCTCCCGGCCGTAGAGTTTGCATGGGATGCTCCTTTGATGGTGTTGATCTTCTCCCAGAGTCGGTTTGGCAGTTGGAGACCGGTAACATTGGGTTCCTTTGGAATCCTATGCTTAACTTGAGAATTACTCCTTCTGGATGAAACCAACTGAAATCAACGGCTTGGGTGTACTCTAGAATCTCTTGTAGAAGTCTTGGTGCAATCCTGGCCTGACCGGGTGAAGGAGCTAGGTCGGCCGGCCTAGGGTGGGTCGGCCGACCCACTCTTTTGCCCGGTTCGGTCCCATTTTCGCTCAGTTGGTTCCTGCATGCAAAATACTACCACAACTCGTGGAACTTTATTAGAATAATTAAAATGCTAGTATAAACCTTGATTTTTCCTCGAATAGCCGGCATTCCGGAATATGTTGACGTATAAAATTGGCATTTATTTGACGTCAACACTCTCCCCTGAGAGTCTCAAACTTAGCCTTGTCTAGTGGCTTGGTGAAGATATCATCGAAATGACGATCGGTCTCAATAAACTGCAAGACTATATCACCCTTCTCCACATGGTCTCTAAGAAAGTGATATCTCAGGTCAATGTGATTTGTCCTAAAGTGCTGCACTGGGTTTTTGGCAATGTTGATGGCAGAGGTGTTGTCACAGAGAAGTGGTACACTTGCTTGAACCAACCCAAAGTGCTTCAAGATAGAGCACAGCCAAACAACCTGACTGCAACATGCAGCAGCGGCAACACACTCGACTGCTTCCTAGAGGACCAAGAGACAAGAGAAGTGCCAAGAAATTGGCAAGTGCCAGAAGTGCTCTTCCTATCTATCCTACAGCCACCAAAGTCTGCATCTGAAAAGGCTCTGACAGATAAACAAGAGATAGCAAAGAAGCAGAGGCCAAAGTCTACAGTCACATGGACATAGCGGAAGATCCGCTTTACCGCCTGAAGGTGAGACACTCTAGGTGAGGCCTGAAAGCGGGCACAAAGACACAAAGCGAACTAGATATCCGAGCGGGAAGAGGTGAGGTACTCCTTTTGGTCAACTGGCTCACCATTCTCGTCGGGGCCTAAGGCTGAAGGGAAACGGGTAGGCTACGCGAGAAACAATTTCAAAAATTTTACCACAAATCACCCAAGATCACATGCATGTAGAGAATCACATACCGTTACCCTTGACGCGTCAAAGATGTCGCCGACTGCTCACCGAGGGCTCGCCGGGTGCTCGCCGGTGCTCGCCAAACAGATTGTCGAGGTCGCTGAAGATCCAACCTAGTTAGATCGTCCGCGTACAGCAGCGCCTCTAGTGGTATCCACACGTAACGAGAAGGAACATCGCACGAGGTGTGCTAGCACCTCGCCACACGGCTAGGTTTTTGGGAAGCAGGAGGGGCGCGTGACGATTACGAGTGGAGAAGGCTTAACTCTTTTTTGACGCCGCCCCCATGCCTCCCCTTATATATATGCTCTAGTGGGCTTCGGCCCACTAGGATTTCATCTCTCATGCGGACCACATCCACGCATAAACCCGTTAAACAGTTCCAACCTGTTAAGTGTGTGACCCGTTAGGTTCAATGCAAGTCGGCAGTGGATCCAATCCAACGATCAACATAGGCACCTAGCAGTACGTATTGACCCCCGAATGCACAGAATTTATATTCGGCGGAATACCGATCCCTTAGTCACACGATACCAGTTAAGCTTAAGGCGAGATGCACGCCACCCTTGTTAATAGCTCAACTACTTCACTCGACAATGTGATTGATACAAATCATGACTAACACCTTAGTCATATTAGCACGGCCGTGCACTTTCCCTATCAATCCACATGAGGGGCCCAGAGGTATCTCTCCCGTTATCCAGAAGGGGCAAATTCCATCTTGATTATCACACCCCTAACTATGTATCGTGGCATACCCAGTAGTTACGGTGTAGCGTTTGATGATACCAAAGCATACGAGTTAACATGCTGGGCATCTATGACAATCTCAAGTCTAAGAACCATATAGGTGTACCACTTGAGACTATACAATGATGACGCTATAAGAGATAACAACTCACAGCGTCTCAGAGTAGGTCTGTCTGACTACCCATGTTCTCCAACATGTGTCCATACTATTGGTTTGATATCTCCATATCTATGGTATGTGAAACATTACTATCAACCAATACGTATGCTGATCAAATCATAACCGCTCCTCGTGATGATATGGATCAGGGACACGTTTATAGTAATGTCATTTACCAAAGTGTTTCACAATCAAGTCGTACCCAATGGACAGAGTCATGACATTTATTCAGAGAACCGATAAATAATGTTATCATAAGTACATGAACAAAGACATGGCACATTCATCACTATAATTGATCTAGGGCATATCCCTTTCAAAGGCAACATTGGTCGTCATCGGAGTAGACACCGGCTTGCTATCAGACATGGCAAACTGACACTGCAGGTCTTTTGTTTACTTGCTTTGGTGTAGGAAGGTTCCCTCTGGTGTTTGCTTGAACTGAAAGACGAGAAAGAAGATAAGCTCCCCCATCATGCTCATCTCAAATTCTGAGCTCATCACCTCTGAGAACTCAGAAACAAGAGTAGAATAGGAACCACCAAAGATAATGTCATCGACATACACTTGCTCCAGAAGGAAATCAGAGCCAACCCTACGGGCAAACAAGATCTGGTCTACCTTACCCATTAGGAACCCATTACTCACCAGGTAGGTCTTAAGCCTCTCATACCAGGCCCTAGATGCTTGTTTTAACCCATATAATGCCTTATCAAATATACATGATTAGGATACCTTAAATCCTCAAACACAGGAGGTTCTTCACATACACTTCCTCCTTAATATAGCCATTCAGGAAGGCACTACGGACATTCATTTGATACAGCTTAAACCCAATGGATGACATAAATGCCGATAAGATCCTGATGGAATCATGTCTAGCCACAGGAGCATAGGCGTCATCGAAGCCTATCCCATCGATTTAAGTGTAACCCTGAGCAATCAATCTAGCCTTGTTTCTAACAACTACCCTATTCTCACTTTGTTTGTTCTTGAACACCCATTTAGTTCCTATTACATTATGTCCTTTAGAGCGTTCAACAAGCTGCCACACTTTGTTCCTCTCAAAGTTCTCTAGCTTTTCATGCGTCACATTCACCCAATCAATATTAGAAAGTGCATGGGTGACGTCCTTCGGTTCAAAGAAAGCAACAAAAAGAGCAGATAAGAAAATGTGAGAAAGCCCAGTCCTCGATCGGGTTAGCATCCTCTTTCTCAAAACACCGATCATCTTTGCAGGGAATGATCTTTCTAGATGTGATGAGGAGCCCTAGAAATGGCCTCTACCTCGAGAGCTGGAGAGGTAGGATCAGAGCGACTGGGCGAATCAGATTCTATAAGTGAGAACCTAGAAGTACAAGGTGAGAGCTGAGTAGAATTAGAAGGTCAGGGATGAGACTGAGGAATAGCACTAGAAACTGGAGGCGCCACCGTTGGAACTAAGTCATGATCGGGTTCTGAAGAATCGTCATCTTCAATGACCTTCTCCTCAACAAAAATTGGCACAAAAGATAAGTTTGAACCTGAGATATCTGGCCTTACCCCCGTCTTAGCCTCATCAAAGGTCACCTCGCAAGTCTCAACAACTATCCACCTCTCACTATCCCAGATGCGGTAATCCACCGTAGAAGCTGTATACCCAAGAAAAATGACATATGAAGATCGAGATTCAAATTTGTCTAAGTTTCTAGACTTCAGAATAAAACACTTTTATCCAAACACTCTGAAATGTGAAACACATGGCTTACACCCATATCGAAGTTCGTAGGATATGCGATGCAACTTGGACCACAGAAACAGGGTGTTTCAAACATAGCAAGCTTTAGAAACAACCTTAGCCTAGAAATACCTAGGAGTAGAATATTTATCAAGCATAGTCATAACCATCTCTACCAAAGTGCTATTCTTCCTCTCCACAACGCCATTTTGTTGGGCGATGTGCGGAGAAAAGAATTGATGCTCAACAACAGAATCATAATAGAAACTTTCAAATTATGCATTTTTGAACTTAGTGCCATTGTCTGAATGGATTGCATGAGGCGAACCTAAGAACTCATCAGAAAGCTTATGAATCAAGGAACAAAAATGACCAAATGTTTCGTCCTTGGTCACCATGAAATAGAGCCAAGAGTAGCGAGAATAGTCATCGACAATAACGAGCACATAACACTTGCCACCCATAGACTGCACACGGGAGGGACCAACTATGTCCATGTAAAGCAATTGTCCAGGTGCATCAGTTATCATTAGGGTGACTTGTGGGTGAGCAATGGTTATCGTCTTCCCATGCCAGCAAGGAGCACAAACTATGTCATGGAACATTTTGAGTTTGGGCAAACCACAAATCAAATCCTAACTGCTAACTGATCAAAACCAATGTGACCTAGTCTCCTACGCTAGAAGGAGGTGTCACGGGACTCTGAAGCAATCAAGTAATTAGAGGAGTCAGCTGAAGATCAAAAATAAACACGAAAAACACTCCCAAATCTATGAATCCTGCAAACAAAACTCACAAAAGAATAAAGAATGCAACTTTCATTCTATTTAAAATAAATCTCAAAACCCTCATCAGTCAGTTGAGAAACCTAAAGCAAATTATAGCGAAACTTGCAGATAAGTGCCACATTCTTAAGGACAACCTGGTCGCTAAGCTGGGTAGAGCCTCGGGCGAGCACACGACCTGACGAAGCATCCTCAAATGTGATTTTCTCACCCTTGGGCTCACGGACTAAGGAGGAGAACTACTGAGAATTTTCGATCATGTGGCGACAACATCCGGAATCGATGATCCACATGTCTCACTTCCCAGCCCGAAGCGCTTGAGTCAACGAATGAAGAAACATGTCTCAATATTAGAAAATACCAGTGCATCTTTTAGCACGCAATACTGAGTCACATGACCATACCGAACAAACTCTACTCAGACTAGGCCAATCCTTTTTGCAGGGAAACATTCTGATGCTGGATTAGGAGCAGCATGCCGTTGAGCTGAGGCGGGTGCATCCTGTCCGCGCTTCCTACCCTTCTTGCCATTTCTCCACCATGGAGTTGGCACCTCATGTCTCGGACGGTCATCTCTGTAAATAACAGGAGGTACGTCCTGAGGACGACGCTGCTCACACACCAGACTGGCAACAGGACGAGCAACATAAGGCTATGCTCCAAGTTTTGGCCATCTACCCACCAGTCTAGCCCGAGGTGAAACAAACCTAGGTCCAGGATTCATAGGAGGGCCATGAGCTCTAGCCTGTTTCCTGCGCTCCTCACGTGCTTCCTTAGCACAGCGGAAGCAGTTTTGCTCAATGTGTCCTATCCTATCGCAGAAGGTGCAAACTTATCCTTTGCCATTTTCAGGAGCAGGAGTGGTAAGAGGAACACTCTTCCAAAGTGGACTCTATGGAGCTTTCTTCTGAGACTGACAGTCTGTGTGGTTGAACTTTCCCTAACGATCTCTGTGGACCTAAAAATAGTAGTCTCGGGAACACTGTCCCTAAGAACAACTATTCGCTCATTCTCATCCCTTCCAAGGACTCTAGGTGGGGTGTCTCTTGATGTGCTCTACCAATTGTAACCTAAACCTCTACCCCTTGATATCTTGATTTTATCAAGTATCAAGTTTAGGTTTCGTTTGCCCCCAACAAACTTCTCAAGAGTACTCATGAGGTACTCGCATTCCTGATGGAGTTGACGACAATACCCGCAAGAAGAGGAAAAGTCTGAAGAGTCCTGTCTATCAGTTGTACCCTTTCCCAATGCTTTGCGACGCTTCTCACCTTGAATCTTAACTTCCCTCTTGAGAGCCTAACATGAAAGACACTCAGCATTTTAGGCTTGGGTCAACCTACCCTCAAATCTATCACTCGTGTCCTAGTAGATCCCCCCATCTCCCCATCAAGCTCTAAGACATCGATCACACAGAGGCATGAAGAACAACATCATTAAACTCAGAAATCTTAACTTGCAAGTTCAAATTCTCAAGCTTCAACAGTGTGCAATCACGGCATGTAGAATCAAGTGAGTGAAAACTAGAACTCTCATTTGAGCTGACTAGGTCCTTAGGTGGAGTATGATCGCCCGCTAATAGACCGACTGGGTCCTTAGATGAGTGTGCAGAGGGATCAGGACAACGCATGGTATGGTTCATTAAGCAGACGGACTCTAGATCAGAAGTGACAATGAATAAATTCTTCCTAAAATCATCTAGTTCTGCTAAAAGCTTAACATCAACTTACCTAAGTTCTTCATTTAAAGCAAACACCCTATTATAAGTTGTCCATAAAATCAAACATGACCATATCAAACCACCGATCAGAGTCAATAGGCTCGGGAACAGCCCTATATTTTTAATTCTCAAGTTGGATAGTGACATTCTTAAATTGTATTTTTAATTCATTCAATTCTAGAGTAAGCTTCCCACAATCAGAGCAATTTGGTTTAGCATTTTTTAGTTGAACCTCTAGGTTATTTTTCTTGGCCAAGACCCTATTGTACTTGTCATATATTTTAAATAATTCTTCGAAGAGTTCATAATAGGAGGGACCTTGTTCATCGGTTACCTCATCGTCATCGGTGTGGTAGATGTCCGCGTCGCTGCCGCCACTGTCGACGTGTGCCATGAAGCACATGTTGGTGTCGTCCACATCATCGTTCTCCGGCGAATCATCTGAGTGTCCATCCTCTATATCAGAGATGACGGCTTCTTCTAAAGCGGCGAGCACCTTCTCGACCAGGCAGCGTCCCTTTATCAGCTGCTTAGGTGGTTTCCTCTTGTCACCTCCATCACCGGCCTTGATGTTGCGGTTCTTGTTGACATAGGCATTCCATGCCGCCACGACGTAGTCATTCCGCTCCTCTCCTACAGACTTGGGACAGTCACGCTTCATGTGGTTGAGGTCACCACAACCGGAGCACCTCATGATGCTTCTCATCCGATCGGCCACTCGCTTGTAAGCATATGAGAACTTCTTGGCCAATAAGGCAAGCTGCTCCTCAGAAATCTTGTCCATCTGATCATTGGGTAGCTCAAAGAGGGCAGAGAAGGATAAACTGGCAACATCAGAAGAATCACAATCAGATGGGTCAGCTATCAATATTGTGGACGAGGAACTGGGTTATTTCGAGACATGCTCAAGTTCATGCGTCTTGAGACTAGCATAGAGCGCTTCCAAAGTCAGCGTTGAGAGATCGGCTGCCTGTCGGATTGCAGTCACCTTCACATCCCAGATCTTAAAATCCAATGCAGAGAGAAAGTATCTGGCGATCTCCCAATCGGTATATTTGACTTCAACCGAACGTAGATCGGCAAGAATTTTAGTGAAGCGGGACAAACATGAGTCAAGCATTTTACCCGGCTTCTGAGTAAATCGATTGTACTCTTTTTTGTGTTGGTGTTGTCTCACCACGTTAACCTAAGTCGTTCCCTCATGATAAGCTTGTATGGTCGTCTAGATTTTGTGGGCTGTGGTGATGTCCGACATTAGCTCGTACTCCCCCTTGCTAAGGCCTTGAATCAGAAAATTTTGAGCTTTCGCATTAAGCTCCACATTAACTTGATTTGCGTCCGTCACCTCCTTGGGTAACTTATATGGGCAATTGATCTTAAGACAAATATTGTATTCCTAAGCCATCACATATGTCTTCATCCAAGCCTTCCAGTAGGAAAAATCGGCTCCGAATAACACGGGGGGTTTGGTTGAATACTTGTCTGCCATAGCTCAAATAGAAACAAGGATCGGCTTCAAAAATCGTTCAAGATTTGTAAAGAAGCACCAAACCAAATGCTCTAATACCAGTTGAAAAACCAAGCTAGGCGGATAGAGGGGGTGAATAGACGCCACAAAATTTTTCTGATGACGTTTACACCAAAAACCCAAACAATTTGAAAAATATGTGTACCCTTCACTTGGGTGTATGAGAGCCATGGAATATTAGGATTTTGTAATCACAATCCTGGTTGTCAATGTCCGAACAAAGAAGAATCAATTCAAACCTTGCTTTTGAGAAAAAGATCCAAAACACCAAAGTCACCTTCCCAAAAGTAAAAAAAAAAAGATTCTCAGAAAATTGTCTTGCAAGAAGAGAGTGGTTGCTGCTGTTGGAAGGAACCAAAAATTTTAAAACTTTTTCTATACCTATGTGGATGAGTCATGATGGTCTCCTCCAAAATTCGGCATAAAACTTCATCTACAGAAAATAAGAAAAATCGTGCAGCAAGAACTGTTAGTAACTCGAGACTGCAAGTTTGGGGCTCGGTATTCTCCTCATATCTCCTAAATGGGGAAACCAGTGGACATAAAAGTTTCTGCACAGATTTGCAACAAATCAAAAACTTGATCTCTAGCCCGTCATATGGTTGCAAAGCGTGTGGCGAATCATATTAGCAAGCTCAAGGCATCATAGACCACCAAGAACCAGTAAGAAATCAACAAGATTCATCTCCAAACAATAGCTACAAAAAGGAAAACAAGATCAAGAATAACTAGAAGCAAATCAACACAATATGTTCATGGAGAAGAAGTATTTCATTTCATAGAATTTGTGGGACTACAAGCCACACTCCTTGTGGCCACAAGCACTCTAAGTGCCATCTAAAACACTCCCAACTCATGCTATCTATTTCCAAAATTTTCAGCTCTAAGGGGATGAGGTGGAGGTGCTCCCCGATCCCCTCTATTTATAGCACAAGGGTGAGACGCCCTAAACCCTAGAGCCCATCTCCACCCTTCATTTCAGGATGAGTGGTGTACAACTCACACACTATAAGACACACTCCCAAAAGGAAATATTCTCTACATATTCTAGATAGTCCTAAGAAAGGTGAGGGCGGGCGTGAAAATGGAATCACAAATTCCCCCGCAGATCCAACCAAAAATGAGAAAATAACTTCATCTGGAACAGAAGAATCGACGAATCTTCCGAAATCATCCAATGAGAAATCCAGCAAATAGTAGTAGCTGTTGGTATTGGAAACGTCCTCGGTTCTTCGATTCATTCCGTGGCACGAAATCCATCATTGACTAAACAATTATTTGGTTATGCCATTTTGGGCTTTGCTCTCTGTTGGCGATAGTTTTCACTAGGAGTATTCCTGTAGTTTTCACTAGGAGTATTCGTAGAGTTACCGAATCCACAAGGAACGAGGGTTAAAGAGACAATCCTCTATATCTTAATTATTTAAAATACCAGCCAGTCTAGGTAACGGGGGTTAGGATAAATAAAAAAGACCGGTGACACACACACAAATAAAGAGAAAGCTCCTCTAACTAGATAGACAGTTGGGAGG
>SPJY01038078.1:1498086-1513387 GCA_005191435.1 Raddia distichophylla | reverse complement strand
GGACCAGAAACCACCATTGGAGGCAGCGCCCGCAAGTACGCGTTGCGCTCCCGTGCGTCCCAGTCGCAGAGGGGGCGAACACCCGCGGGCAAGGAAATGTTGCCCGCCGGCACAGTCAGGAGCCCCCCCAGCCATTGCCGAAGCACGTCCTCCGGCACGGTCCCCGCGGCTGGGCGCGCCGGAAGAAGAAGACATTGGTTGGCGAGCGACCAGAGGAAGACAAGAGTGACTTAATATCCAATTTGCCAAATAACTCTTTGGCAATCATGATATCCACCAATAAATAGGCGAGTGACATCTCTTCTGCGCCACAGTGACAGCCGCTCAGACTGGCAGGGGTCACTGTAGCGGTAATCATGTCCTTAGCTGTCTATCCGCGCGTGATGTCTCATTAAATGCGCTCGTCCTTCGCAGCAGGGGGAGCCTTCGACCGGAAGGCTCTTTTCGGGATGTTCCCTGCTGCGCGGGCCCCACCTGGCGCGTGGGGCCCTCGCCTCGCCTTCAGAGGGGGCTCGCCCACGCACCCTCCTGGCGCGTGGGGCCCTCGCCTCGCCTTCAGAGGGGGCTCGCCCACGCACCCTCCTGGCGCGTGGGGCCCTCGCCTCGCCTTCAGAGGGGGCTCGCCCACGCACCCTCCTGGCGCGTGGGGCCCTCGCCTCGCCTTCAGAGGGGGCTCGCCCACGCACCCTCCTGGCGCGTGGGGCCCTCGCCTCGCCTTCAGAGGGGGCTCGCCCACGCACCCTCCTGGCGCGTGGGGCCCTCTTGATACGCCGTAGGGCCCGCCCACACGCTGGGGTCTGATCGCCCGCCTGTCGTGTGGGGCCCTCGCTCGGCGCCCTGAGGGGCTCGCCCAACGCGCTGGGGCCTTGCTCGCCCGCCTGACGCGTGGGGCCCACTTGATACGCCGTAGGGCCCGCCCACACGCTGGGGTCTGATCGCCCGCCTGTCGTGTGGGGCCCTCGCTCAGCGCCCTGAGGGGCTCGCCCAACGCGCTGGGGCCTTGCTCGCCCGCCTGACGCGTGGGGCCCACTTGATGTTCTCAGGACTCTTTGTACCCCGGTATTTATTACACCGACAAATTTGTCCATACATACATGACCCCTATGTATATACAGTACTCCCTACCGACCTAGCTAATTACTGTATATACATAGGGGTCATGTAAATATCTAGCTAGTTAGGTTTCTCCCTACTGACCTGATGATAGCTAGCTATATACGTACGTACTACATGCATGCATGCACGCATAGGTAGATGCATGTCGAACGAAATATAACTAGCTAGCTACTCCAATACGGAGTAATTAACACTACGGCAACGGAGTAATTAACACTACGGCTACGGAGTAGAACTGGGGAAACGGGCCATGCCAAACAGGCCAGCCCGAGCACGGTCCGAAAAAACAGGCTCGCAGCCCGGCAAGGCAACGGAGATTTGATGGGCCGGGCCGGCACGGCCTGAAATGGCGTGCCTGGCTGGGCCTGGAAACCAGGCACGACGTGCCGCCCGGTCAGGCCCGGCCCGAAAAAAGGTACGAGTCAGTATTTTATATTTTTTATGGTCTTCTATTGCTCAGATGAATTTTTGTTCAATACAAAAGTTGTAGATAATGTCGAGACGCATATTTTTCATGTAGACAAGTTTTTCATTTGAGCAATGTATGAATTTGTAAAAAAACATTTTGTCGCTGCCTGCTTTCGGGCCGATAGCACCGTCCTCGGTAATTCACCATTTTCGAGGTCTTATGTTGCTCGGATGAATTTAGGTTGAACACGAAAGTTGTAGATAATTTCGAGACACATATTTTTTGTATAAACAATGTTTTCATTTGAGCAACATATGAATTTGCAAAAAAACATTTTGTCTGCTGTTTTGTTACTCGTGCCGTGCTCGGGCCGGTCCGGCCCAAAGCCGGCCCGCTGTGCTTTTGGACCGTGCCAGGCCTAGATTTTGGAACTCCGTGCCAGCCCGGCACGGCCCAAAGTGTTGACCGGGCCGTGCCGGCCCGTTTTGCACCGGCCCAAGGCACGACGGGCCCGAGCCGGGCCGGCACGGCACGGCCCAACTCCCACCTCTAATACGGAGTTCCGAAGTACACGAAGGGCGCGTACGTGTCTTGCATTTGTATGCTGGCAAACTACGAAGCTACTCTCCCTCCATCCAAAAATTATCACTCTATATATGTGCCATTGAAAATTTTTCAAATTATTGGATCCACCACTCAGAGTCCTCTCTTGCCTTTCATATCACTTGTTCGCTTCCGCTAGTGCATATTTTTTTTAATGGACTAGCTTGTCTATTTATATAAATGTCATTTCATATTTGAATGACAAATAAATATGTTAGAGCATCCACTGCAACCACTGCATCAGCTGCGGCCGGCATCAACCCTCGCGCGTGTGCTCGAAAATTCAAACGCGGCAGACTGTGCGGGCGCGCACGCGCCGATGCCATCACTTGATGCAGTGGCTACTAGCCATGCTCTTAGTATTTCCTTAATATACACCTAATAAATATTTTTCTTTAGTTTATATTACCTAGATGCATGATACTGAACAGAGTGCTTAGACATAATAAATAGAAATAATATAGTCATTTTCAATTTTTTTGATGTACGTGCAAAATAGAAATATGTTTTATAGACTTGGATAGAGGCTTAGAGGGAGTAATATATTAGTGCAAGTTGGAATAATAAGCCATAGCCATTAGCCAGCCTTCTCTGTGTATTCCTGCAGGAAGAAGATTGGAATGGTTCCCTTTTTTTCGGTTCACTAGGATTGGTTTGTGAAGATTGTTTAATAAACGTGATATGTTTTCTTTAGAAAAATCGGTGAAAACAATCAAATTTTGAATAAGAGCACAAAAGCTTGTCACAAATTGGTCGATATTGACCGGTCATTTCAATTTTGATTTTTTAAAATATAATTTTGAATCTACAGATAATCGACCAATATGGACTAATTTTGAATCAGTATATAATTTTTTTATACTGATTCTTTGCCGTATATGTTAGGATACGCGCTGATGCAAGATCACGAACGACACTAGGAGACACGATGTTTGGTAACGTAGTTCGGCTTTCGTCTACATCTGCGGGGCTCTGATTATGGGCGCTCCTCCCCAATCCATAATACCGCAGCACACCGGCTAACCAAGTCACGACCACATGCCGGTCGCTGACCTTCTCTTGCCTATGCTACTATTATGAAGTCGTTCGCTTGGTTACATCAGGGCTTCCTCCCTTTATATAGTGGAGACCTGAATAGAATCCGACTCTAATACTAACCAACGCTGCCTATTACAACACAGAGTCCATGTAACCTATCTGTACACATATTCGATATAATACCTAACAAACTCCACCTTGGAGAATATGGTCTCTCCATCTTGAAGTCGTTTCAGCGTTTTGCACGAACCTTGTAACCACACTTGGAATTTGGATACGTGTGTTATTCGTGATAATCGACCATAACCATGGCCATGGCTCCTCCTGTATGCTTTTGCCAAGCTAAACAAAAATTGTATCAAGATCTACCATACTTATATAGGCAGTTCTGATCTTGCGCCTCAGTTGGGTATTTTGCTCAAGCTCTGGTTCTGCGTCGGTGGAGGTGTCATGTGGCACAATCCTGCCACATACAGCAACATACATGTGCGCTCCTCACAATATCTCACTTGAGTTCACCAAGAGGCTTGATTGGATCTTGACCTCGATCCGGCTGCAAATCATTGGTTGCTCTCTGCGCTCAAGACATCCTGCGAACTGCACCATTCGATTGATGGCATCGACAAATGACAATTCGACATATTCCATTCGTCCAGATAGAGGATGAAAAGAAAAAATTCAAACTTATTAAAAAAAAATTTACGTCTCTGCTATCTACTTTTTTGTATTTTTTTATAATTTATACTCGCATGCTTCGGACAGCTTTCCTATCGAATGGCCTATGGAAAGGAAACATATGGTACACCATTTTTATATATTTTTAAAATAACATACTATCTCATGTGAGTTTGGTAAACATATGGAGAGTAAAAAAAATCATTTTATATATTTTTAAAATAACATACTATCTCATGTGAGTTTGGTAAACATATGGAGAGTAAAAAAAATCAAGTAGCTCTATAAGGGGTTGATTAGGGCCATAAGCAAGTTTTTGACTTTTTATATTTTCTTTAAATTAGAGTGAGATTAAAGCTTTCTACCACTAGAGCACATAAAAACAATAAGGACAAAGACAACAATGCAAGAAAATAAATTGCAAGAAAGTAAATGAGAGGTGACAAAAAAACATTTATCCTAAGGTTCGGATGGTCTCCCTTTCTCCCATGTATCTACTGGAGAGGGTTGTAGCTCTGATCCACTAGTACATGGTAGCCCTTCACCATTCCGAAAGGCGGTCTCCGGCCCTCACAACCACTTGGGCCTTCTACTAGTTCCTACTTGGAAGGTCACCAAGGCACCATACTCAAAGCTTGATCTTGGAGTAATAGATTGGAGAAAATCTAATCCCACCGGATCTAGCTCACATGACGCACCAAACCCTAACTAGAACCCTGTAGCTCTCAAGCTCTCCCACAAACTTAGCAAAAAAAACCCTAGTTTTTAGTGACTCTCACGCAAATGACTCTATGGATGCTCAATAAGTGAAGAATACGCAAAAAAATGAGCACTCACCAGAACTTAAATAAAGCCCATAGAAAACTAGACGCTAAGGTAGCTAACACCGCACGTAGGCGCTAAGGTAGCTAACACCGCACGTAGGCCGGACGATCCAACACAACAGCCAAATCAGCTAGACTGGATGAATTGACCCACAACACATGCACACACACGTAACATGCGCCGACTAGAGCGTCGAACGGTCCGACTCGATCATTTAGTAACAATAGCCACGCGTGCATACCCACTGCACCCCGCCCAAAAGGAGCCACACACCCCACCCAAATGCATCGGCTAGCAGGCCGGGACGACCGTCCAACAACAATGGCCCGACATAGCACCCCATTGGACCCCGGTCCATAGAGACACCCCACAAAACACCACAAGTTGGCCAACACACTTGACGGTCTGACAAACCATCTGATAGCAACGGCACGATTCAACATACATTGGACAACAAACCAGGAGGCCCCCAACGCAACCCACGCACGTCGACCAGTGCGCTGGATGCTTCAGCCAACTGTCTAGCCGTAACAGCGTGGCACGACCACCACTGGACCGCAATCCTGGGGGCACAAAACACTAGACACACGACGGTAGCCTAAGCCAGACCGTTTGACAGCAACGGCACGATTCAACACACATTGGACAACAAACCAGGAGGCCCCCAACGCAACCCATGCACGTCGACTAGTGCGCTGGATGCTTCAGCTAGCCAACTGTCTAGCCGTAACAGCGTGTCACGACCACCACTAGACCGCAATCCAGGGGGCACAAAACACTAGACACACGACGGTAACCTAAGCCAGACCGACTGACAGCAACGGCAAGACCGGGATCTAGCCCTAACACAGTAACACACTCTAGCACCATGAAACACCCTCAAGCCTAGTGCTTCATGCAAAAAGAAGGTCCGACAACACCGAAGCAAACTGCAACCCCCAAGCTCATGCCGACATAAAAACAAAAAAATCTAGAAATCTTGACGCCCGAGTCTATACGATATACACTATCTTTTGCCTTAATGCCATAAAAAACACACAACTTGGCAAAGTAGCATGTCATTTTCACCAAAACCAATCATTTATAAAGTACCACAGAGGGGGCTTGAACCTTACGGAGAGCATCAATTCAATTAAGTGATATATAAGATGATATATCGTCGGATCAAGCGCTATTCCGATGGATCTGAATCATTGCCCTTTAAAATCTTCTATCACGACATGATTTGGATTTTCAGAGTTGTGCAAGCACTACAGGAAACGCATTTTGTGTCCTCGGCCAAATCTATTTATGTCGTCGGCCTAAGAACCGTGGACAGAAAACGCATATTTGTCGTCGGCAGTAAAAAAACCGAGGACAAAAGAGCATGGATGCTGTGCGGGGCAGGGCCAGGAGCACTTGTGTCGTCGGCTACAAAAGACCGAGGACAAAAATTATACTTGTATAGTCGGCTTAAAAGGACCGAGGACACAAATAAAACTTGTGTAGTCGGCTGGAACAAGCCGAGGACACAAATTGGCCTACCAAACGGCGCAATAACGGCCCAAATACGACGGCGTAGTAATGGCTCATCTGGGCCCACCCATCAGGCTTGTCCCCCATGACAGCCAGGTGGGTCCAATGTTATTTGTGTCCTCGGTTTTCAAAGGGCCGAGGACATTATACTTTTTAAGATTTGATTTTTAATGGCATTGAAAATAGAAAGAATAAGAAAGTATTATTATACTTGTTTTATTTACATTTGTAGTAATTACATTCCTGTCAAAAGATAAACATGACGAATATAGTTCATTATGGTTTTGATCATCATATGCTACTTAGCCTGTGAGTACAACATGTGATAAAAAGAGTTTGGTTTATGGAGAAATATCGCACATATTAACATGGTATACATAATTTGTCGTAGTAAATGTTGTAAAATTTGCTATAGATCGATATGATAGGGTGTAAATTGGGGGGAGGGGTTGTTTGTGTCCTCGGCATAGGGCGAAACCGACGACACAAATGACCTTTGTGTAGTCGGTTTTAATTAGACCGACGACAAAAATGTTTTTGTCTCCTGGGCTTTTTTACAGCCGACTACACAAAATGTACTGTAGTCGGTTTTTTGGGGCCGACGACACAAGTCCTAGGGACTTAGGTGTAGGGCACACTGCGCGTGAGTTCAATCGCGCCCAAAATTTCCCCACCCCGCCGCCGCACACCTCCCGTGCCTGCACCCCGCCGCCGCCGCCGTTCCCTTCCCCGTGCACCCCGCCGCCGCCGGCCTCGGCCTCGTCCTCGTGCACGCCGCCGCCGCCGTGCAGCACCACCGTATCTATTCCGTAAATATTTTATAATTTTTATGGATTTTATAAGTTTCTCAAATGATTTTTATTTTATGTTATAACATATCAATAATTTTAAGATTTGCTTATATTATTATAATACTACTTTTCATTCACAATTTTGGTTAGCATCTACCAAAACAAAAAAATGGTACTTAATCTTAGAGCAACGCACCTATACTTTCCTAGTAGTTTATTAAAGTCTATAGCTGGTCTAAAACTCTACACTTTCAGTAGAAGACAGGAATAGTTAAGTCTATACTGCTTCAAAGTCCAGACTGTACATGTGTTTTATACTTGCCATTATTTTATTATTACTATATTTTGTTATGAGGGTTATCATTTGTATCTTCCTGACAGGATAATGTTATTTCTACTCCACTATTAACGTGAACAATTCTTCCTGGAATCACAAGTATAATTGAAATTGCTCGAAACCTTGGATTTCAGGTAACTTAAAAAGGGGACATTCATGTATTGCTCATGCTGCCTTTTGAGTAATAGACGAGATACAAACATATGTTTTCCCTAACATACTATGTATACCTTTTCTTTTGTCAGGTTGAAGAGCGCCTTATTACAATAGACGAATTACTTGATGCTGATGAAGTCTCCTGTACTGGAACTGCCGTTGTGTTATCACCTGTTGGTTGCATTGTGTACCATGGAAGAAGGTAAGCAGCTCAGCCTTTAGGTAGTTATTTTACTACCAGTTATGCAGTTTGGATGTTTTTTGAAATAAATATGAGTTAGGATGCTAGGACAAGACATGAAGCATTAAGTTCTAAAAGCTTATAATACTCGGCATTTCAGACATGTTACCTGCTAATGGGCTAAGTGCATAATACGGCATTCCATGGCCTCTATGAATGTATTAGTTTCACTGAATCATTGTTCCAGGCGTACCGTTCTCCAATTGTTCTCCTAATTTTATCATTTGATCTCATTGCCATAAAAAAAACGTGTGAATGCCAGCCTAACTGCTTAAGCAATACTGAGTAAAAGGCCTATTGGATGTCATCAGTTAATTGCTATTATTTAATGAAAAAACAATAAATTTTCATGGATCCCATGTCAATTACAGAGTGGAGTATGGGAACCAGATGATTGGAGTTGTGTCTCAGCAACTTTATTCAGCACTTGCAGCTATCCAGAAAGCCGAAAGGCCTTGCAGTTGCAGAGGACAGTATGGGATGGACTGTGCAATTGAATTAGCAGCTTTATCATCTCAATGGTCTTTTACAAGTTCATCGTTCTGTAACAATAATGTAATCCATCACACTTTCTAACCCAGCCCACTGTCCCTAAAGATCTTGCCTTGTCATAGTGTAGAATAGAACCACTTCTCCTGAAGATACACATCATAGCATATTAGCATTGAGCTGGGTCTTGAGATAAAGAAACAGCTAACGCTTCTTCTCATGTTTCTCATTTGGATTGACAACACACTGTCAGTATAAGCAAATGTGCCTTGCATGCATTCCAGACTGTGAGTTCATAACTTGGCATCTGTCTCCCTGAAGTCTATTTCGGACATATTGGTACAGTAGGATTAAATCGTTGCTGAACTTTCATTTAGCATACAGTGCCTCTAAAACACAGTTCATCATAGAAGAGTCTCTCTATATATAGTGCTCATCTTCCTTCTCAGAGCATCTCCAGCAGAGTCTCTAAAGCACTGTTACAACAGCCTTCAGTCTCTATATAGTATTCGGCAGAGTTTCTATGTCAGTCTCTAAATTTAGAGACTCCCTCTTCCAATCTATATATTTAGAGACTCTCTATATGATCTCTATATCTTTTTGAAAGTAGATACTTTGTTGGAGAGGATGGAAATATAGAGAGTGAATAGTGATTTCGAGAAGAGGTATAGAGACCGAAATATAGAGATTCTGCCGATGATGCTCTCATAGCTTCCTTTCCTTGTAAGCTACGTTGTGTTCCTTACTGAAGAAGTCACATTTCAATTTACTTCACAACCGTTCATGACAAGTCTGCCACCTTTCGTTCCTTCGTTCAGAAGCTACGTGGCATGCTTAGATGGAATATCATTACTAGGCAGTGCGACCTAATGCTATTTTTTATTCTACTCTAATTAAAATACATATTCATCATTTCCAAAATCCATGTGTACACTTTCTAAAATATTTTCTTTCAAACGTACACCACATAACATCATGTCATATTTTTTCCCAATAAATATATGGCAATTGTTACAAAATTATGCCATTTAATATTTCCTATCAATTTTACAAAAATATTGATATTTTTTATTCCATAATTCCCCTCATATCGTCTTCTAACAACAATTATATACATTTCATCCAAGCCCGTATACGAAAGTACGACGGTTGGAGGTGGTTATGATATATGAATCTATAAATAGTACAAAGCCCGGTTCCCCGTTGAAATCGCCACGTGGCTTCCTCCTCGCGCAACGCTCGGCCAGCGCTCGCTCGCGCAGTGCTGCTCACCACGCGCTCGCTCGCCCGCCCGGTTTTCCCTGCGCGCCGCTCGCTGCGTGCCCGCCCGCCCGGTTTTTTCCCCGCGCGCTGCTCGCTCGCCCCCCTGGTTTTTTCTCTCGCCATTTTTCCCCGCGCGCGCTGCTTCGCCCCCAGTTTTCTCCCGTCTTTTTTCCTCCTGCGCTGGGCGCGCCTGCTGCTCGCGCGGTTTTTTTTTCCTCCCGCGCTGGGCGCGCTGTCCCGGCTAGTATTATATATGCTGGAGAGAAAATAGAGGGGCTGAATGGAGGAGCTGTGAAGCTGTAGGTTTGAAGGAAGAGAGAAGGTGTGAATGTTTTAGGTGATATGGAGGGGGAAAATGGAGCCTACAGCTCCTCCATATGTCCCATCGAAAACACTATTAGCGTCCTCTTTATACACTACTCTATATTTCTTTCACAATTTACACACACTCTAAAAGATTTCTTCCTTCCAACAGCTCCTCTATATGTCCCATCAAAAATACTATTTGCATCTCCTCTATACACTACTTCATATTTCTTTTACAATTTACACTAGTCTCTAAAAGATTTCTTGCTTTCAGCAGCATCAAAATCTCTATTTTAAGAGGGCCATGCATACAAAGGAAGGCAGGTTCAATCCATTCATCTCTTCTAAGGCAATCCTGAGGATTCAACCCACGACAAACGACTCTGAAGCTTCACAAATCCAGGATAAGCAGCATGCAGAATCATCGAGGGCCACTAGGCCACAAGTGCCTTCTTCCTTTACCATTCACTGAAAGAATCAGGTGGCGATTGGCGAGGAGCGTGAACCAGGTAATCGTCATGAAGCCGGGGAACGATACCCCTGTACTAGTGCTAATTTTTAATCACATTTCAACCAAATAACGGGGAAAACCCTAAGAGCCTGCTTGGATAGCCTGTTTACAGCCCGAAAACAGCCTGGATTCAGGCCTGGATGTTTTTTTGTTGGATTGATAACATGGCTGCTTGGATAGGCCAGTATTGGATCACCATTACATCCGAATTGGGCCGATTCGGTCGGAAAAAAATAAACCCCATCCTTGGGATGACAAAAAAAAAAACGATGATCGGGTTTTTCTCCCAATCTCCTCCGTCGCCTCGACGGCTTGACGCCTTGCTCGATCGCTCCTCTCCAAATGGCGCCAGATGTTTAACCCTAGTGGCGGCGCTGATGCGTGAGGGAGGGAGGGAACGGCGGCAGTAGGCTACGGCGGCTGCGCGGGAAGGGCTACGATTGCAGCGGCGCGGCGTGGGAAGGGCTGCGACGGCGGTGGCGTCGACGCAAGAAAATGAGGAGGTTGCGGCGGTGCTGCACGGAAAGGGCTGCAAAGGCGGCGGCGACTCCTCCCGCGATGAATCCATCCATTCCCCCATCTTCGCTGGCTATGCGGGCGCGGCCGCTGCGCGACGGTCGACTGCAACGACGTGCTGTGGTGCGGCGGCCGCCGGAGTGTGGGATGGCAGCGTGTGGCGCGGATCTGAAGGGAAGGCGAGCTGCCCATCGACACTGGAGACGGGGTGTCGGAGCCTATGGCGGGCCATGGGCGGCGACAGGTAGTGCTGCATGTAGGAGCACTACTCGTCGGCATCGGCGACGTTCACACAGCAGGCCTATCTGTAGTCTGAATCACTTAGACCTACTTTGGTTAATTAGTGCTTGCTTTGCTTCATGCATCACCTCTAAATTCTCCATGCCTCTGTCGGTACATCTGAATGAGACCATGATTCAACAATCTTGTGTATGTTTATTGGCATGGTATGAATCTTGTGTATGTTGATTGGCATGGTATGTGCTGAACTGATGAATTAAGCTCCTAATTAAGCATCCATGCAACTTCTGATTCAACAATCCATGCTCCAGTGTCATTCAGATCAGATGAACAACTCCACTAGAGATGATTAATGGTTAATTTACAGGTATATGGACTAATGGACATCCTGATTAATCATCTTGAATTTACAGGTATATGGATTAATGGAGACTTGAAATCTATTCCCAAATTAGCTTTTAACAATTTGTAACCATTTACATGTCTATAAAATTACACCTCTCAAGTGGAGAAAAATATCCCGGTGTATCTTGTGTCCAAGGATTTACAAATGTACTTTTCTACAAGTGTAAAAAAATTCTAAGTTGCCAAGCAGGGCCTAGAAAAGTACACTTGCAAATCCTTGGGCACAACACTTCCGATTTTGCTACGAAGGTTCAGTAAACACCGGGCAATCAAAAAAGGAAGAAATGAAGATGTCAATCACAGTAATAACAGCAAAATAGCATAATATTATCTTCATTGCAAAAAAAAAAAAACTGCAAGAGTAGCAGATTAATTGCGGCTAAAAAACACTTCCGATTAAACAACACTTCTACGAGTGCATTCATCACGCTGAATATTCAAGCAGATACTGGAATCCAGAACTTGGGGGCAGATAGATATAGTAGCAAACTGACAATAGACCATGACTGAATAGAAGCATAAGGCAATGGCCCGGGTATATCGAGCTTTAGCCTTTAATTACGGTAATTTCCTGACACATTGCTTCCCATCATGTTGACTCCATAATCATTTGGTTTCACATACGATGAGGCTGGCCCATGCCCATCACTCTTTGGATCTAAAACAAAGGGGAGAGCAATCAAACTAAATATTATGACGTAGCAAAACAGAATTAGAAGTTACTTTTGTCCAGGGAAAGATCTGCATACCGCTGCTCTTGAAGTGTTCCGGTGTAAGTAGAGGAAAATAAGGCTGTTGCAGCAGTGGCGTCCTTCCATGGGCCAGCACAGTCATGTGGTTGGCTGATTGCTAATCGGAGTCTTCATACAAACCCTCGTCATCAGAAAGATCATCAGAAGACCTGATATCTAGCTGGTAACGCAAGATACCACCAATGCCACCAAAGCCTCTACAAAATTGTGATCCCTCTCGTGATTTGTTAGTGACAAACTCAAGCGAACAACCAAACTTGTACTCATTTGCAAACCATTCCAAGAGAGAGATATTTTCCTGAACTTCCAACTCAGCATTCCCAGATTCACGGGAGAAAATTTCAAAGATTATATTACTTGCATAGATTTGGATTTTAATCTATTCTTACATCTTTACACAAGCAACCATGGCGGCATGAGAATCTGAGATCAAACCGTATCATTCTTCGTTCCACACAGGGTTCACAAAACCGGTCAGGGCCTCCGAGCCGTGAGTGGCACCGGTTAACCACGGTTTTGTCTGGTTTTGCATACGAATTTGGAAACCGCAGTTTGCCGAAATTTAAACCGACCGGCCGTGGTTCAACGTGGTTTACCGCGGTTATGGACGGTTAACTGCGGTTTACAGATAATTTACTGCTGGACAAGGGGAAAAAATGAGAAAAAAATAAGAAAAAAATTTGTTATGACCTATGCTATATAATTAGAATTATTTAAGAGACATATACATGATATATAGAAACATAATCAAGACGAATAATCATATTCCCAATTGAATTAAAAGACAATCATGCTCATAAATTAATATTTCATCATTTCATGTTTATGGTAGCATAGATTCATAGTTCATAAACTAATAAAATAACAAGTTTACAAATCACAAGTTGTCCATTATTATATTAACAAGTTCAGAAATCACAAATTCAGAACCGTATGCATAAAATAACAAGTTCATCGATCGCATATTCACATATTGCCATAATCGCATTAGCATGATAACATGATGATTGATGAGCGCCCTAGCGATCCTGCACTCCTGCTCATGCTGCACTCCTACATCAGCATGACAATTAACAATGACTAATGGGTAATATGCAATCTGCAAATGCAATGAGCAATGAAAGTAGGTAAAGAGCGGAAGATGTGAATTGTCAAATGGTAAGTTCACACATTACCGCTATTTCGATATGTGAACTGAAGTGTCAAATGGTAAGTCTACTACTGGTGATGTTGTTAGGACTGGGAGTATTGATCTTCATTTGAAATAATTATGATCCCTTGAGTTGCCTTTAAAATGGCCTTGAACTCATCCCAACTTTGTCCTGTCGTCCAGCTGTTTGCTTGCCAGCGTGCATATATCATGTCATATTGGTCAGGCTCTTGACTTTCGAACAAATACATTAATGGCTGGGGTGCTGCAGGAGGTAAGCTGCCACTCCTAAGGGGTATCCTGTGGGAGGGTATCCGTATACTCCTCGAAGGTAAGGCGCGGGATGGTAAGCTCCTAGGGGTGGGGGTAGTAAGCTCCATATTGCCGCTGTGGCCGAGTGACGTCACTGCTTGAGCTAGAGCTGTACTCATGTGGGCCATGACCATGCATTTTTCCCTTAGCCCTATCGATGCTAGACCGAGGAAACGCCCTATTGATGCTAGACCGAGGAGGCATTCTCTGCGAGCTTGCTTCATGTGATTCATGACCACCCTGGCTAAACTGAGCAGGCGAGGCAGCAACAGGCTGGGATGAAGTTTTTTGAAAGTTGTCACCGCCAACGTCAGCACCGTCACCACCATTCGTCGTCGTCATCATCAGAGGCTGACGAACTTAAGTTAGATTCTTGGTATGGAGGGCTCTGCGGGGCAAGTTCTTCGGAGGATTCATCACTGTCCATCTTCTCTTCTTCACCCAGCACTTGTCCTTTATATTTCTTTGGGTCACGCTATTTTGATGGATTTTTCTGCTTCCTCTTACCCACATGTGTTTCTCTAACATGTTTAACTGTCCACCCCGCAATTGTTGACACCCCTGTCTTCTTTCTCATATCACCCATTTCCATGAGATCAGTGACGGCACGATTAGGGCCTAGGGTCTCAGCATCACTTTAAGTCCTCATCTAATTTCGAATCAGCATTTCACCTGTAAGTGTATAAAGAGTAAACACCGATGAGTAATGAACTGATGACTTAAGGATACTTACCTTTGTAAAAAATAAATAATAGTTACATTCTTACCGTCCACTTCGCATCCACTCAACGATTGGGTTCGTGTCATCTGTGAGTGAAAGCTCCGTGAACAGAAAGAGTGGATCCATGTCTTGTGATTCGCCTTGTATTTCTTATCTTTCTAGTCTTAGATGGAGGTTGTAGTGGACGTACACCAAGTCGTGAAGCTTTTGATAGGACAGTCTGTTGTGTATCTTCTAGTGGATGAAAACAAAGGTACTCCAGTTGCGCTCGCATCCACTAGATAAGCAAACCTGCGGCACTATACGCTTTGCAAGTTTCTGTAGGTTTGGTGTATCTTAGCCCATCATGTTCCACCACATCGCTGCCACGAGGAACATTAGGGGTGGGCATTCGGTATAAACGGTTTTTTCGGTTCGGTATTTTCGGTATTTCTAAATTTCGGTATTTGAGATTTGGGTACCGAAAATTTACAGGAAAAATCTCATACCGAAACCGAAATAATTCGGTTTCGGTGTTTCGGTACCGACGGGGAAGAGGTCGCGGAGACACTGACCGACGGCGAATAGGCCCCGGTGTCGACGGCGAAGACGAAGTTGTCGACACGGAAGGAGACGGAGACAACGCCGCCCGCCACCTCCGTGCGCGGGCCACCGCCGCTGCCGTGCGCCACCTCCACCGCCGCTGCCGTGCGCACCACCTCCGCCCTCGCCGGCTCGCCGCCATGCGCATGGGTGCTCGCGGAGTAGAGAAGCTCGCGAGAAGCGGAGTGGAGGAGGAGAGAAGCTCGCGGAGTAGAGGAGGAGAGGGGCACGGAGCCGGCGGAGGCGGGCGGCGGCTGGGTGGGGGTAGGGATGGGGATGGGGATTGGGGAATTGGGGACGGGAGTTGGGGGCAGGCGGGCGGCTGGGGGGGGGTAGGGTTAGTTGTTT